>JBAMBR010001618.1:0-69794 GCA_037044475.1 Zaprionus obscuricornis
TAAAACTAAAAGAGCAAAAATGAAGAAAAATAATATAAGATAATTATATATAGACAAATTATGTATAATATTATATATACATACATATGATATGGCATGATATACTTATGAGTACATTGTTGAACAGCTCACAAGTACCTACGATAATATATGAATACTATATAATAGAGCCTTTAGCGTAGTGAGCCTTTTAGCACTTAAATAAACTTAGTACTATCTACTATCCATCTATCTATCTATACATATACATATATATATATCTTCATATATATATATATATATATATCTAAAACACAGATTCTGTTAAGCAGTTGATGAGGCCTATAGAATTATACATTAGTCTATCCTACTATAATATTACTAATACCAATACTACTACTATTATTACTACTACTATTACTATTACTATAACTATAACTACTATTATTACTTACAACAAAACTTAGCATACTTAGTGTGAAAACCCAATTGAAATCGTAACAGCAATATGTATCATCAAAGTATTAAGATATCCTAACAAATATTTCACATTCCATAAACCATAAAAAAAAAATTCTTATTGATCGATCTAAAACAAAACAAAAGTCATTCAAATCTCCCAATAAACAAAATTCTATTACTTTTTATACCCAATATTCGATGCAAGTGCGATTATACGAGTATAATGTCCCTATGACACCAGAAAGTGTAACAGGCAGTAGAAGCCCGTGGCTCAACATATGAAGTTGCTCAGCATTCACATTTAGCATCAATTAGAGCTTTTGTCCGACAGTCCAACTTTTCGTATATCTGAGAGGCTTTAAGATCTGGTAGCTTCAATTTTTCAAATTTATTTTGGATTTTCCACTCCTACGACGTCCAAACCAAAATTTGATCATATAAAATATCGTATGATAAGTATAACTTAAAAGACTACAACTATTGTCTAATGTGGACATTTAGTAAATCCTGAACGGAGCATAAACCTGGAAATTATATGACTCATTTTGGGGCTTGTTTTATAGCACTTCTCTGTTTATTGGATATCTGACAGTCGAGCGCAGTCGACTATAGCGACTTTATTATATTATCTATAATATTTTATTATAATATTTTTTTTTATTTGTTATTCAGTTAATCTTCTCACTGAGCAGTTCATTGAGCTAGTTTCTTAAATTTCACCCTTAGATTTATATAGCAAATGGAAAAAAAAAAATATTTATATATAAAAATAAAATGTCAATAAGAAACAAAAAAAAAACACTAAGAAAATTTCGTTAGATCCGCAATGATCTCATTTAGCTTTTATCTTTAGCAAACGCAAACGGATAAAAAAAAAATTGTTTTGGAATAAAAAAAAAACTCCGAAATTATAACTAATTCATTCTGTAAGCGCTTAAATAAATGCAAATAATTATAAATTATTAATTATAAATTAAAATAATGAAAAAGAAAATGAAAATGAAAAAGAAAAAGAAGTCGAAATAACAACAACAACAACAACAATAATAATAAATTGATATATTCTGTTATTATAAATACTATTTTTAAATTAAAAAAAAAAAAAGATTTTACCAAAAAAAAAATAAAATAAAATAAATAAATAATAATTAAATATTAAATTAATGCTACAATTTTATGCCAAAATGACAACAACAAGAACAAAGAAAACTAAACACTGTTAGCTACAAAAAAAACCAAAAAATTTGTTGAGAAACTTAGACTCACACATCCCTACCCCTCCTTTCTCTTCCCATCCTTTAAATTATACACTGCTCCTCTGCTTCTAGTCCAAGCTATTGAATTGCCTTTTATAGATGAGTGAAATGATGAAATATTTATATAATAATACTTAGTTATTAGACACTGGCCAATCACGCCTATGTGCACCGCTCTCACATCACATATATTACAAGTCCAAGTTTTCGTAGTGCCTAGCTGAACAAACTGTACTTTTAAAAGCAAATTTACAACTACACAAAACATAAAAGTGAAAATGAGAATAAAAAATACCAAAATAAATCGATCATAATTATCGTTTAGCATTGTTGTACCGTAGTAGTTGGCGCACAAAATCGAAATAAAACCAAAACTCTATTCAGATACAATCACCAATTATACACAATGCTATATGTTCTACTATTACAAATAATACTATTAATACTAATATTACTACAACTACTACAACTACAACTACTACTACTACTACTACACGCTGTAATAACTTATAGTAACTAAAAAACTAACAAAAGAAAAGTTAATTAAAAATTGAAATTAAATTAGTCGGCGATTAGTTTCGACAACATTTTGCATTGTACAAAAGCACCACGATAAACGATATCGGAATCGATCAAACGATAAACGATAATGACAAAATTTCAAGGAACAATTTCAATGGGTTCAACACACAATGGGCCATATAGCCAGACTAAGCTAAGCAGTCCAACTAACTTTAATAAGCGAACCAAACAAATAACAAAAGCCACAAAAAAAAAATAAAATTAAAAATAAAACCAAAAGCACAAGTTAAGGCAAAATTTCTTTAATAGAAATTGATATAACTTTTTTTTTTTTTTTTGAAATAAAGTGCTTAATTTTTAAAAAATTAATTAAAAATTTTATTTATTATTTTTTTTTTTTTTTAGCATTGTTGAAAGCATTTTTGAATTATAAACCAAAAGAAAAAGAAAAAAAAAAAAACAAAACCAAAAACAAAAATGAATAACAACACGCCAGGGACCACAAAAGTGTTTTTTTTTTTCCTTTTTATAAAAATGTGACAAAGATTTGACACGAAACTAGCAATTACATACTATAAATAATACATATAAATAACTAATAATGAGAAACTTTTATCGATACCGAATTACGCGATAAACGATAAACGATAAGCGACAGTATAAATCAGCTAATGTCAGTTCATATGATTTCAAATAAAGCAAAAACTCACACACACACAATCACACACACATACACTCACACATAGAAAAATTCGAGCTAAGCTTACCTAGAATTTATGCATGTCAAAGTAAGATATAAAACACATAAATTCAAAGGCAATGGAAAGCGCGAGAAATAAAGTCTTTTACACTAGCTGTAAAAAGTTTACACACACATAATTACAGAAAGCAAACATGTGTTGAATTTGTGCATGCCAAAGTAATGTAGAAAGCATATAAATTTATATGAAATTAAATGCGCAGACGAAAAAAAAAAACTTGATGATTTGCTAACTGCAAAATGTTAGCACACACACACACACAGATACAAATACAAGAAGGCGCCCTGTACATGCCCTGAATTAATGCATGCCAAAGTAAGGCAGAGAGCACATAAATTTCTAGGCAAGTAAAATGGTGAGAAATACAAATGACGATGATTCTTTTACACTAGCTGTGAAAAGTTTACACACACACACACACACATATACACATACAAATACGAAACTCTGTGAGTCAATTATGTATGTATAAAAAAAAAAAAAAAAACTTTTAATGATTTTAGACCAAAATCCAAGTCCCCAAAAACCAAACAATCTTTCTCTATCTCACACTCTCTTTCTCTGTTTCACACAAAAAAAAAAAAACACTTACACACACATACACACATACACAATCTATACTCCTTAATTATGTATTATGTATATTATGAATAGTGAATATATATATATATATTTAATAATTATATGTATATGTATATTGTATTTTATTGCATGAGAAAACCAGATGAAGAAAATGATGATTGATTATGAAGATAATGAAAGTTGATGATGTCATTGTTGTTGTTGTTTTAACATTTAACATTTAAATTAATCGCTCTTAAGTTATCAATATTTTTGTACACTAGTTTAAGTAGTTCTTTAAGCCTGTTATGTAAGATATCCTACAAAAACAAAAAACAAAAAAAAAACAAAACTCTAGTCATAAATTGTATCTCGCCGAAATTTTTTTTTTTTTTTTTGGTGTCGTCGTCGTTGTTTTTTCCCTGCCCCACTATATCCACTTAATCCCATCAAACAGACAACACTTCTCTTTAGTCTCTCTTAGTATTTAAAATTACAATTGCTAATTTCGTGAAATGTCAACAAGAAATACGAACAAATATAATATAATATATACACTACATATAGTATATATATATATATATATATAGTATAAAATAAATACAAATTATAAAATGTATTATGTATACATTATGAAATGAAATGAGATTAGCACATGTTAATGAACCGCAAATAAAGAAACGAATGAAACCTGAATAAAAAAAACAGAAAAAAAAAACAAAATATGTGAAAACTTGGCTTGGAAAAATTTACAAAAGTTAAAAAAAAATTTTTTTTTTTTAGCGTATACCAATAGATGAAAAGATAAATGTATATGTACATACATACATATGTATATACATACATCATATCAAATTTATTCACCTCATGATTCAGATATGATGTTGTTATCAGATATGATCAAATGATAGATGCCAAAAAAAAAATAAATTACGAAATTGCGCAAACAAAAAAAACAAAATGCAAACAAGGTGAAAATTTGAAATAAATAAACAATATCTTAAGTAAAAATAATCTTAAAAAAAGAAGCAATTCTTAGAGAAAAATGCATTTTTTGCTACAGGGGGAACAATATTTTTCATCATCAGTTTATTTTTGCTACAGTTTTTTCTATAACTATGTTATGTAATAATTTTTATGACTATGCAATGATTTCTGGCAGCTTTCGGCTTATCGATAAAAACATATTTCTCAAAACAATATTTATACTGTCAACATCTGCTGCTGCTAAAAAAAAAAAACCAATGCTTTTTAAATGTTTTTGAAACAATTTTACGACTCTAAAATTCTCAACGAAACTTAGTGATGCAATTGTTAGCGCCATCTATTGGTTCAAAATGTAATTTAAATTGCATGCAAAAAAAATTGATCAGAAATGCAATTAATGCTCAATAACAGCTGATCAGCTGTTCAACGAAAGCAACTCTGAAATGTGCCGTTATACAAGTTTTTAACATATTCACAATCTGGCAACGCTGCGCAAGAGCTTTTCGTTGATGAAGAGAGCTTTTAATTGCTTGGCATTGTGTAAAGTAAAGTTTTGCAGCTTTCATCCCTCCAATTTTGCGATGCTGGCGCAAATACACAGAAATGTTATAAACGTGTCGGATAAATCGGTATCGGTGGCACGGGGCACACATAGAGCAACACACAGTCAACAGACTACGTAGCGGCAAACAGTAAACGGCAAACGGCAAACAGCAAACGGCAAGCGGCAAATAGCAAAAAAAAAAAAAAAAAAAAAAAAAAGGCCAACGGCAATGAAATAAACGTCCAAAACATCGAAGCGGCATAACGGAAAATAGCAAAAACGAAAATACAGAAAAAAAAGTAAAAAAAAAAAAAAAATATGTAAATAGATAAAACGAACAAAAAAAAAAAAAAGAAAAAGAAAGAAAACTCTTTTGCATATAGAATCCATCACGCAGCTATCAAAAATTGTTTTTATTATTATTTTTTTTTTTTGTAATTGTTTTTATATATATATTTATAAACAAAAGCAAAAAAAAAAATAAAATAGAAGAAAAACAAAACGCGAAAATGTTTTGCTAACATTTGTGACAATGTGCAGCAGATTCACATCTGTTTAGGGATTCTGTGTTGTGTTCTGCTGGCGATGGTGCTGGTGCTGGTGCTGTGTGACATGTAGTTGTAAAACTAAAAGAAATAATCAGATTGTTTGCTGTGTGTGTTGTGTGTGCTGTGTGTGCTGTGTGTGCTCACTGTTCGACGTTGTGTCTGTTATTGTCCATTCACTATTGTCGATTGTCAGTTGTCTGTTGTTGCTTGTCGGTTGTCAGTTGTCAGTTGTCAGTTGCCCGTTGTTGCTTGTTGGCTGTCGGTTGTCTTCAACCTGCCGAATTAACTCTTACTCTCTTCTTCTCGCTCTCACTCTCTCTCTCTCTATCTCTCTCTCTCTCTTACTGACTGTCTGTCTGTCTATCGCTGTGCTTGAGCGTTTACGTGTACGTGGAGAGAAAAGAGACGCGAAATCAGTATCGGTAAGAGAATTTTTACAAAAACAAGACAAGACACAGCAGAAAAAAAAAAAATACTTTTGTTTACATTTGACGGAAAGCGCATGTATTATGTGTGTGTGTGTGTGTATATATATCTGCATATGCATATATATGTGCGTGTGTGTTTTTGTTTTTTTTTTGTTTTTTGTTTTTTGTATTTTTTTTAGTTACGTTAAAAGCTCATATAATTTTTGCTTGAAATGCAAATATTGAGATTTTCGCTTTTATAAATCGCAAGTGTCGAATTCTTTAGTTACTTGGAATTTCATTTTATACGTACATACATGTATATGGTACTGCTCAGCCTCTTGCTGTGAGCTTGCTTCTCATTTCAAAAACTTCAAACAAACACAATTATAATACATTTCCTTTTCTGCAGCAACGTTCCCTTCATTTGTGCCTTCTATATCTTTTCTCCTCCCCGTCATCTATCTTTTGCCCTCTTGTTTTACTTTTGAATTTCAAATATAATTTTTCTCGTGTTCTGTTTTTTTTTCTGTTTTTTTTTTTGCTCGTTTCACATTTTCAAACTTGGGCGTTAGCATCATTGCCCTCTCTCAGTCCTCAATTCTCAACCCTCAAGCTCCCATCGACAAAAAAAAAAAAAAAAAAAAAGCGTTGACTTTTTATATAGGCAGCAGTAAGCAGCATCTGGCACTTATTGAGCACGATAAGCGCACAAAACGGAATTATTGGGGTCTGAATTATACTATATACTAGTAGTAAAGTATTTAAACAACATTCATATGCATATATGCATATACATATATAGATATACATATATGTATATATTAGATATCAGAATATATTGGGGTTCTGCATAATCTGGATAGATAGTTGGATCGTTGGTTGCATTGGGGGCATTCGCTAATGTGCGTGGCCAATCTGATTTATGCCGCTAAACAATCAAATTACTGTATTCTATTTCGTTTTTCGTTTTTCTTTTATTTTTATTATTATTTTTTTTTATAGCGTTCACATTTCTGGTTTTTACATATTTTTTTTTTGTTTTTGTTGTTGTCGTGTGTATGTTTTTTTTTTTCATTTATTTGCTTCATTTTACTGCCTGTCATTTTGATTATATTACCTACCGTTGGGTTCGGCTTCTCTTTCATCCTCATGAACTAGTTCTATTTTTTTTTTTTTTTTTTACCAATACTCTTGCCAAGTGTATGTTCAATTTGGCATAGAGAAAGACATGACTGAACTTGTAAAGTACTCATACATATGTACATATATATTCATGATTAGTTAATCATCAGTTCAAACTATGACTAAGACATTTCAGTCATAGGAATAATCGTTCGGGAAAATAATTTTAATATGCTCAACTTATTTATATGTTAAGATTTTCGTTTAAAATTTGCAGTATTTAGGTTTAGCAAGAGCTAATATATTTCTGTCAGATTTGGTCTAAATCGTATCACTTTATCATATACAACTATTATAGGAATAATCTCTGAAGAAATTTATTTTGAAAATATTCTTCATCTGTTGTGATTTTCGTTTAAAAAAAAAAGCCAAGAAGTAAAACAGAAGAAGTAAGACTACTAAATCATACAATCATATATATCTCATATACATATGTATATCATATAGAAAGTAAATTCAAGTTTTTTGTAAGAAAAACTTTCTGTTAAACTTGCAAGAGTATAAAATATTCGCTATACTGTTAATAATTTTATTTGCTTGTCTTTTTTTTTTTTGTTTTTGTATTTGTATTTGTGTAGCAGGCTTTAACTATGTTCAGGGATGTTTAAACAGTTGCCATAGACAAAGCTACTAAACAATGCAATTTTGTTTAGTAAGTTCTATATATATATATGCATGTATGGATGTACTTTTAGAAAGTCCATATATGTCGTAAATCTTATTGGTTGATCATAATCTTGGATAACTTATTGCCATTATTGTTTATAGGAAAAACAAAGTAATTTATGCTTTGTATATTTTATGCATATTGCTTATTGTTGTTTACTATGGTCTCGATAAACAATTGAATTTTATGTTTCATAAATTTTGCATGAATGTTTCGCTTTCGCTTTGTTTAGTACTTACATGTTCATACTTCTGTATGTATAATTGTATGTATGTATGTATGTATGTATGTATGTATGTGTATATACATATAAGTATTTGTGCTTATAAATATGGCAAAAAGCTTAGTGAGAATGCAAATGCAAAATCAACATAGTACAATCCGCAATAATAATGGTGACCCTCGTCGTTGACGTATAATAGTTACATATGCCCAGCTGTTGCATAAATTTTGTCTAGCTTTTACACACACACGAGCGAATGCCTATGTATGTGTGTGTGTGTGTGTGTGTTTGGATTTGGATTTCATGCGCGTTTTATGTATGTAGCTCAAGGAATTTCATTGCTTGTACCAAGGCACTAGGCAAGTAGGCGACTAGGCTTGGCGCTTGGCGCTTGGCCTTTTCGACTCTTCTGTTATACTCATCGAAAATACCTTAAGGATGGGTAACGGGTAAAGGGTAATGGGTAATGGGTGTTGAGTAACTGTTAATGGGTAACGGGCAACGGGTATCGGGTAGAAGGTATTGGATATTGGATACCGGGTATTGGGTAAGGTTTACATATATGTGGCAAATGCAAATGAAGGCATTTGCAGGACTTTAATATGTGTATATATCTGTTACATATGTTACATACATATACACATACACATACACGTGCATGTACATATACATATGTGTGTACATAATATCCTTTAAACTGTTTTATGCAAAACCAAGTCGATATGCTTGCAACATTATGCGAAAAACTGAAAGCTTGCTTGCTTGTTTGACTATACATATATGTGTATGAACAATATGTGTACATATGTATATATGTCTGTATGTAATGAAGTATATACACTTACTTATGCATATATAAGTGTATATACATATATATACATTATGACATGTGCGCGCTCGTACTCAGATCAGTGTTACTACACACAGGGTGTCTCAAAGTCGTGTGCAGCCTTCTTTAACCTATGTATTTGTGTGTGTATTTTTATTTTCATACACTTGCTCTTGCATATTCATTTGCGGTGAAAGTTTGTTATGCACTATAGGAGGCTTGAATAGATCTGATAAAATATAGGTTTATATTTATTGGTGAGCATCATGAGTCGAGCCCGAAACGTATCCTTTAAGTTCTTGGATTCTCTATTTTCTCGTACTCTTCAAATTTTTGTATCGTCTAAATTCTGGAATCCTCCAAATTCTGTTACCTTCCAAATCTTTTTTGGAGATTGCTATGAACTATAGGAGGCGTGAATAGATCTGATAAAATATATGTTTATATTTATTGGTGAGCATCATGAGTCGAGCCCGATTTAAATTCTTTGGTTCTTTATTTTTTAGTGCCCTTCATATATTTGTATCGTCTAAATTTTGGAATCCTCCAAATTCTTGGATCCTCCAAATTGTGTTACCTTTCAAATCTTGGGACCACAACATCACTATTAGAGCTTAAAATTAGTCCAATCATTATACGAATTCTCAAATCCTACAAATTCTCTTACCTTAAAAATCCTCGGACTATTACATTATTACAAAGGGTATCAAATCTTCGACTAGCCGTAGATGACTTTACTTTCTTGATTTTCTGTTTTTTTTTTTTTTTTTTTTGTTATGTTGTTTGCCTTTCCTTCCATGCCTTTGCTTGTTGCGGTTCAAGTGCGACCCTGTTCCGGGCGCAGTCGTTGTCCGGGTTACCAAAAGGCAAGGCTCAACATCGGCATCGGCATCGACAACGGCAATGGCAACGGCAACGGCAACAGCAGCGGCACCGGCAATTCGTGGAGGCAAGGTGGCATTGGGTAGTGTTATGCCTACAACTACAGTGAATTTGTGGCGTCGTTTTTGGTCCTTGCGCACTTTTTTTTTTTTATTTATTTTTATATTCTTTTTTTTTCTTTTTCTATTCGTCGTCATAGCAAAATCAACAATATTTAGCCCGGCACGGCTTTTGGCTTATACTTTCAGTTTAGCTTGTTGGTTTGAGAGGCTCTGTGGCATTTTGTTTTGTTTCATTTAGCTTAAGACTCAGACATAGAGAGGCAGACATAGAAGGAGATGGAGATGAAGTGTGTATGAGAGTGAGAGAAATGAGTGTAAACGTTTTAGGAAACATAACGTTAAGCGACTTAATTGGTTTCATCAATGAACTGTGCGAATTTGCATTAGAAGTAAGCACTGAACGCCTGTCATCAGCATTTTGCCATAATAAACAATAGTACAATACAAATATATACAAATCTATAGATATAATTATATTGGACACACACACACACACATACTTATATATATATATATACATATTATATACATAAATCTATTATAATTTGTTGTTTCGTTGTTCGTTGTCATGTTTCTTTCATTTTGATGCTTATTTTCCTTTGATTTTCTTATTGCGATTTTAGTAATGCAAAGGTGGCGTTATGGCACTGCAAGGCTGGCGCTTTTTCGGTGTCTCGGCAACAATCATCATCTATATAGGCGGTGTACTATTTCTATCCATGAACAATATACCCGGCTCTCATCCAAAACGATCGCGCATCGAGCGCTTTGCCGAGGTAAGTCTATAATAATATTCAAAATTTTTAAAATTTTTAAATTCATTTGAAAGTTAAAGAAATAATTTTTGAAAAAAAAAATTATTGTTTATTATTTTTATAAAATAATTATAACAATTAAATGTATTGGAAGCTGAATAATAATTTTGAAAATTTGTAACGCGCAGATGAAGTGATAGATTACATGAAATATATATATATATATATATTATATATATTCTTATTTAAAATCAACAGTCAATATTCTTCTGTTTTTCCAAAAATTTTAAACCCAGACATTTTTTGTTTAAGTTGAAGGAAACTTTGTTTTTTTTTTGTTTTACTTTTATATTTTAATATTTATAAATATTTAATAATAGAATAAATATTTCAAAATAATTCAATAATTATTAATTGAAATCATAAAAAAAATAATTTTAATAAAAAAAAAAAAACAATCAATATTAATTTAATAAATTTGTATTTTTCCCCCAGTTTTCCAGTTTTCATAGTCCCCGTTTTCCTATGCCAAGCCGCAAGATGACCATACGCTGGTGTCGTGACCTTAAATATATTAATCGTGATCTTCCAAGTTATACCGACTATAAGGCCGGTGATTTCTACAGTGAGTATTGCATTGTAATGTCACTGCAAATATTGATTATACACCTTTAATATTGCAATACTAATAATAAAAAAAAATCTTTATACTAACAGCATCCATACCCAGCGATGTTAGCGCTAGTGCCAGCGCTAATATGCAAATACAGCAGAGTATACCAGCTGTAGCACCTATGTTAACAGCATTGGCCAGTTTTCCTGGTAGTGGCAATACCTGGTTACGTTATTTGTTACAACAGGCAACGGGCATACTAACAGGCAGCATCTATAAGGATTATGGATTGCTTAAAACTGGTTTCCCAGCTGAAAATGTTTGCAATAGTTCAGTATTATTGGTCAAGACACACGAATGGGGTGGCAAAGCGTGGGCACCTTTCTCCAAAGCAATACTTTTGGTTCGTGATCCTGAAAAAGCAATTATTGCTGAATTCAATCGTCAAAGTGGTGGACATATTGGTTTCGCATCACCTGATCGTTATAAACGCACAAAAGGCAAATGTAAGATCTATTATATACATAGATGTATGTATATAAATATATACCTTTGCAGTAGGTATATCCGTTTGTTTGATGGTTCAAATTTTTATTGTAGCTTATTATTAATTTAGCCTTTATATAAGTTAGAATATGCCGGTTAGAGATGCCTGAATGCAGATTTCAATTCTGGAAGTCCGTCCGTTTCAATTGAAATCTCTCAGTTTTAATGCTATCTCCATGAGTCCATAAGCTGTTTATATGTCTGAACTGGTCAGATCGGACCACTATATCAAACAGCTGTCATAGAAACTATCAGTTGAAAATTTAGTTTTTATATGAAAAATATTTTTGTTCGTTATGTTCTTTACTTTTCACAGTAAATTGCACCACTATATCATATAGTAACCATAGGAACAATCGGTTAAAAAATTTAGTTTTTCTATGAACAATTTTGTGGTTTGTTAAGCTCTCCGCGTGAAAGTTACAGGATTTAAGTTTAGCGATGACTTATACGTCTTAAATAAATTTGGTCGAAGTCAGACAATTATATCATAAAGCCGCTATAGGAACAATCGGATAAAAATTGAGTTTTTCCATGAAAGATTTGTTGCGAAAAAGTTACAGGATTTAAGTTTATACGTCTCATATAAATGTGGTCTAAACCGGACAATTATATCATATAGCTACTATATAGGAAGGATCGGTCAAAAATTAACTCTTTAGATGAACAAGTTCACACCAATCTGGCAAGGGTATATTATCTTCGGTTCTCCGAATATAATTTTGCTTTCTTGTTTTAATATAAAAAATAATTTTTAATTATTATCTTCTTCTTTCAATTTGTAGATTGGCAACAATTCGTTAGCAATAAACTTAAAGGCTGGGAACTTATGAATCTCAGTTGGGCACGTAATTTTACTGGCAGTATTAAAGTTGTTTTCTACGATGATTTGGTGCATCATACGGAACGAGAATTGCGTAGTATATTAGAATTTCTTGAGTTCCCAGTAAATGAGCAACTCATGCGTTGCGCTTTAATGCGTAAGGAGGGAATCTTTAGGCGTAAGAAGCGTGTGTTATCCTTTGATCCCTATACCGACTCAATGCGAGCGGAATTGTTAGCGCGTAAGCGCATTGTTTACAACTTGTTGGGCAGACTTAAGGATATTGATTAGAATAATGATAATGGCCAAAAGCCATAAAACCGTTGACCAAAAATAATAATAATAATAATAATAATAACAATAATAAAAACAAAACAAAACAAAAAACCCAAAAACTTGGAACTGCAAAATAAACAAAAATTTTTTTTTTTTTTTTACTACTATGATAAAAACGAACTGTGCAACGAATGAAATGCAAAAGCAATGCTACAAAAAAAAAAGAAGAAAAACCACCTAATGAAAAAGAAATTATCTTGCACGCATCACCCAACACTTAAGGCGGAACACACACACACACAGACACAGACAGTCACATATATTTATACCTTATAGTTCAATATTAATTTCAAGCATTAGATAATTCCTCAAGCTCATTAATAATTTGTAGAACGAAGCAGAATGTTGTAAGTAAATGAATGAATGAAAGATAGAAAATGAAACGAAAGTATAACGAACCTTGCCCCAAAAAAAAACAAAAAAAAAAATCCTTTGCCATGCGCATCGTTTCGTATTGTTTGCTGCTTAAGCATGTTACTTAGTTCAAATATATACATACATATATTAGGTTTGCTGTAGGATAGATACAAAGATACAGAGATACGGAGGTAAAAATAAAAAATAAATAAATAATAATACAGTTATATATGTATATTGAAATATATATTGAGACACAGTTATACATATATATGCATAGGATAAAGGCAGATATAATGCAATTGCAATTTTGCGATTAGAATTGCGACAAGGTATTATGATTCCTGAACGAATTTATGAAATTCATTATACGCCATGTTGTGCTTCATCGCTCATATCCATTGATATTGATGTTCCATTGATATTACTCTGGTTATATATTGAATTCCAAAAAATGTTAGTATATCCTTGTAAAAAGTTTTATACATGATTCTACAATAATTTATAAAAATCATATTAATAATAATAATAATAATAATAATAATGAATTATATTAGACGGTTGTACAAAATAATAACAACAAAAATTGGAAATAATATATATATATATATAAAAAAAAAAATCTGTGTGTTATTTTTTTATTTTTACTTTTTATACTTTTAAATCAAATATACCTTAAGTGTGGTTTTCACTTTCTATAGGGTATCGATAACTACAGACATATGCACTTACATACATCCTCGCTGTAAAACAAGGGTGAAATTTCAAATGTTTACACAGGCTGCGGCAACGTTAAAGGATCAAAACTTGGCTAAGCGCTTTCGAGAAAAGCTATGAACACCAAGCATATAATAACATATGGTATACGAGTATATACATATATATACGAGGAGAACTTTCTTTTACTTAATATTAGCGACCATTTTTATATAAAATAAATAATAATAATACAAATTATTGATTGCAGCCGAACATATTAATATCTATTTATTTTATTTTAATTCAAAAATTTTGAATTTATTTTAGAACTAAGAATTTCAACAACAGAATTTTATTATAATAAGTAAACTTTTAAACTTAAACGTTAATCAGACCATGCAACAGTTGTTTCACTCGTCGGCTGAATATTTATGCTCTGCAAAGCGGCAAATTTCAATGTTTGGTTCATTTATATATTATTTGCTTAGTGGTTGTGTTATCAATCTGAAATATTTGGTGGAGCTTTTTGGATTACAGCGTTGATGTGCAAAAAGTCCTTGCTATTGAATATAAACAATTGTGTTCTCAGAGATAGATGGCGCCACCAGCATTAAATTACATTTAGCATAGCAGTGGAAGCAGTATAAAAGTGTTTGATATGTGCAGCTAAAAGATAACAAAGTTAAGTTAATAAATTTATTATAAATAATAACTAAAATTGTATTAAATAATTTTACGATATTTTTAGATACTATTATTATAATTATAAAAATATTATCAAATATTATTAAATTATTTTTATTTATTTTACAGCTAAGTGAAATAATGTTACGGATTTGTTATTGTTGCCATTGTTTGAAATTTATTAGCACCCTGTTTTCATGTACAGCATCTTTGGCCTGTGCACCCTGTATCTGAATTTGGCAATGTGCATGCATTTAGCAGAAACATTGCACAAGTGGGCGTTGAGCATTGTACATTGGACATTGGACATTGGACGTTGGACAGTGGACAATGGACAGTGGGCATTGGGCGGTATGCAGCATAGCTTAGTGCAGCCCAGTCCACTGCAGCAGTGATAACTCCATTAGGTGTAGATCCCACACCACAATGCAGCACTTTGGGCAGTGACCATTCCAGCAACAGCAACAACAGCAGCGGCGGCTGCTTCTGTTTTGTGTGACATTGTCGCAGCGTGTTGCCGTTTTGTGCCTTTTGTTGAACGGCTCTGCTCTAGTCGCGCTGTTGGCTGCTCAAAAAATTGTGCCATATGCTGGACATAGGCAGCAGTAGCAGTAGCAGCAGCAGCAGCAGCATTGCGATGCTCTGGCAAGCGAGACAGATAGACAAAAGAGTGAGATAGTATAAGATAGAGAGAGAGAGAGGGTGAGAAAGAGAAAGCAAAGAGATAGAAGAGATAGACAGATAGAAAGAGAGAGAGAGAGAGAGAGAGAGAAAGCAAGAGTAAGAAAGGGTGAGGGAGAGAAAGAAAGAGAGCAAGCGAACAAGTGGCGCATAACAAGGGTGACAAGTGCTGAGCGGCAAAACCAAAGCAGCGCAGCTGCTTCAAGCAGATAACAAACGTTCTCTGTTCGTGCGTTCCTTTGCATGCTCGCTCGCTTGCTCGTTCGTGCGTTCGTTCGTGTGTTCGCTTCGTGTGCGCTCGTTCGTTCGCTTTTCAGCTGGATGTTGATGGTGTAGTGTGCAATGCGCAGTCGCTGATTTAATGTAGTTCACCCACCGTTGTCACATTGGCTTCGTCAAGTTAACCGGCTGCTGCTGTGATACATACACAATGCAATTGCTATCCAATTCCAGCTGAACGAAGAAACGTTGACGTTGACGTTGACGCTAACGTTACGTCGCAGCGGATTGCCATAGCCAATCAGAATTGTTCATAGTGTATATTATATAAGGGTATACTGTGTGGCCATTTTGTAGGGGTGTCTCATTGTGGATACGCCCACATAGCTGATAAATAATGAAAACATGTCGTCCTCCCCATTGAAAATAAACTCTGAAGTTAGCGAAACTCATCATAGAATTCTTTATCACAACACAACGCGCGCTTGTCTAGTTGTGAAATCTGTTCGCTTGCGTTTAGTTTTTCAGTTTCGACAATAGTTGAGAGCAGCAGCACAGCGACACTGACACAGACACAGACACCGACACTCGACACAGACACATAGACAGACAATAAACAGACACAAGTATACACATACATACATACATACACACACATACATGGACATATATACTAAGAGAGCGCTAATCAAACAGCTGTGCGAGCAACGGGACTAGCACATTTCACACACACACACACACACACACACACACATGCACACATGCACATGCATAAACTGATTAACAACAACAAGTACAACATTTAGCAAACATTTTGGCTAGGCGACAGCAACAGCAACAACAACAATAAGAATAACAACACGAAGAAGAATTACAAGTGAACTTTAAGCGCGACTTAGACTAACGTCTAACGGTTGGGCGCCGGCTTTAGCCACGCCACGCGATAAGCTCAAACGCTCAGCGCTCAACGCTCGACTTTGGCTTTGACTTTGTCGCTGTCACTGACATTTAGCAGCGGTAAAACAGTAAACAGTAAACAGCAAGCAGCAAACAGCAAGCAGCAAACAGCACGCAACGGTAAAACGATAAAACGGTTAAACGGTTCAACAGAATGTCCATGACGCGCTATACGCTGACGCTGACTTAGTTAGCATTACAACTCAGACCACATAACGTATCATCGAACGACCACCGTCGCTTTATTAACCGTTATTTGTCGCGCTTGTCGTCTAACGGCATTATCGGTCATTCCGGTTTATCCGGTATTATCGTTCAACATTTACATATTATTCATATATCGGTTCGTCAACATCAATATCAATATCAAAATATTAATAACAAAATCTCAACTATATGCATATATAATCACATTCCAAATCTGAGTTTAGTGAACAAGAATTTTTTAAATAATTGATAAGCGCGCGTTTTGTTTGTGTTGTGTCCTGTATTAAATGCTAATACATACGTTAACATACACATACCTATACACACTCACCTACACACACACTCACACACACACACACACACACAGACACACACATCACAATCAGAAACGAGCTGCTGCAGTTTTGGCGACGGCATTTTCATCAAAACTTACAAATTTTTTTTCTTGTGATTTTTTTCTCAGTTTTGTTTACGCGACGTTCACGAAACTCAACGCTTCAAAATAAAACGAAAGAAAGAAAGCAAAAATAAAGCAAAGCAACAAAAAAAAAGGAAAGAAAAGAAAAGAAAAGTGCAAAAATTAAACAGTGTATGGCAAAAATATAAATAAAAAAGAAAATTGAAAATAAAAGGAAATTTGTTAAACAAAAAGTTGAAAGAAAATAAAAAAGAAAGAAAGAAAAATAATCAAAAATCAAGCTCAATCTCTATACGGAATATAAATATATATATACATATATATATATATATATATATATATATATGTATGTATATTGAGTATATCTAAAGAGAGAGAGAGAGAGTGAGCGAGGAGGGGGAAGAGGAGGACATACATATATACATAGATATACACATATATCTATATATATTTATATATATTAAATATACATATATGTATATATAAGATATAAAATTTGATATATCGTATATATAATAGTGTAATATTGTGGGTGTAGAATTGTATCACAAAGTTGTTTTTTTTTTTGTTGCCAATTGAGTCGAAACGCCTTTTTTGGTAGATATTAGTTATATTTGGTGTCCTGCATTCTGCAGGGCAATCGTTAAAGTTGTCAAAGTAAGTGCTTCAAAATTTACTCGCCAACGACTTTTGACGCCTCAAGGGCGTTCAAACTGGAGGAGGATTTCGTCGGCGGCTGCATGACAATGTCGATGTATTCGACAACGGATAAAATGAAAATGTCAGCGCCCAGTTGTTTTCCAGGACGCTACAGTCCATCCTATCGAAGTTCAGAACAAATGCGACGTTGCATGCCAAATCCATCTGTAAGTACATTACATTTATCTTACTTTTACATTACAAATACATACAAAACATATTATTATAACTCACAGTTTGAATCATTGATCTCTTCATAATTCTTGGAATACTTTCTCTATGAATTCAGAAATATTTCACTAATTTCAATTTGAACTTAAGAAATATCACTAAGATTTACTGCTGCTTAATTTCGCCTAGTTAATGCAATATATATTGCCTTGATATTACGATTTCGAGTCAAGTCCCTTTCTATAGGGTTTGAGATAAAGTTCAAAAGATAATTAAAATATAATATGATTTCGAAGGGTCCCTAAAATAGTTGCTGGGAGCTGATGACATGATAGATTTCCACGATCCTTGCCTGACTGATATATGTTTTTTTTTTTACATATGTTGCAAGTGATCAGATTTGGAGACCGTTGAAATCATAAAGCAAAGAATAAAGTGATTAAAGGAATTTATTTATTTTATATTTGTTTTCTTTATTTATTTTTTATTATTCTTTTTTTTTGTTTTTTTTTTTAATGTATGTATAATGATTTTTTTTATTATGTCTGGGTCATAATGTATATATATTCTAAATCAACATCAGCAGCATGTCTAAAACCACTTGTCCCTCACAATTAGTCTCTCTTACCACATGAAATTTAGCTGAAATGTATTTTATTATTATGCGTTGTTTATAACTTGGGATGACTAGAATCGGAACACTACGTATTATAGTGTTGCTTATAGTGCTGCAATAAAAACATCAATTACCGTTTGATTATACTTTAAAAGATTTTTTTTAGATGATAGACTTTGTTATGTCTGAAGCCATCTAGTAAAAACATAAAAGATTAGAATTCACTTCTCTTCCAATGTATGAGAAGTTGAAATATTGGAATACTTCAGTATTTCTATATTTATCCGATTAAAGCATATAGCGGTTAGATATTTAATGGATATTTAAAGAGTTTGAATCAAAAGCGAACCACTATATCATATATATAGCTATAGCTGCCATAGTTAAAAATTCAGTTTTTATATAAAATACTTTTTCTATAAGTTTGCAAGCTTAGGAAATTTTCAGAATATTTGAGATAATTTTTAACTTTCTTTGTTTAATTGAATTTTTTTATTGTTGCTTAAATAATATTTGAATATAATTTAAAGTACAGTAGATTCCGCTTATAGCGACTTTCAAGGGACCGACGATTTTACGTCGTTATACCCGGAAGACGCACTAACCGAAAGTAGTTTGTATGTATAAGTTAGCATGGGGACCAATCAAGCCAACGAGTGTTAGTCGCAGTAACCGGACGGACGCTTTAAGAAGAGTCGTTATAACCGGATTCTACTATATTTACTTCTGAGTATTATTAAAAACTTTTTTATATTAAAATCAATATTTATTGCACTTGAAATTGTTAATAATTTTCTTAGATTATTTTTATTGGAACTATACATAAATGCAATGAGGAGTTATTTAAGGCATATTATGAGTATATATACATATTTATAAATATATATGTAATACTGTGATTGGGATACTGAGATTTTCATAATTCTTTCAAATTATAATCAAATGTTTACATTTGATTTCAATTAAATGTTTACTGCAATCTCATTAATATAGTAGAATTGCTTGGGGGCTTTGAACTTTCAACAGCGAAAAAAATCTATCGTTATTGCTTGTTCTCTCGCTCTCTATATCTGTCTCATTCTGTGTATGTGTAAGTTTGTATGTGTCTTAAAAAGGCAAATGCAGTTGTGAACTTTTTCAAGTTTTTTATTTGTAATGACAAGTAAGTCAAGAAGTGCAGACAAACACGCAGACATTGGTTATTACTTGGACTGGTCTCAGACATGTTTATTTATAAATATGAATACAGAAAGACAAAGACGGACGGATGGACGGACGGACAGACAGGACAAACTTACAGACAGATAGACATACAGGCAGACAGAAGAGAGACACAAACATTTAAACGTCTATAAACATGCATGAACTTGTCAATACTTATAAAAAACAATAACAATAACAACAACAATAACAATTACTAATTGTGTTAATTCAGCGATCAACTTAAATGTGTGAATTAAAACTATACCAAATGAATAATATATACTACGTAGATATAAAGCATAATATAAGGCGCATGAAGCTAACTGAAATTCATCATATACCTGCAAATATAACAATTATATTATTATATTATATTCAGCTTGTGCAAACGACACGCGAAAGTAATCGTTGTAGGCGCCAATATCAATATATAAAAAAAAAAAACAACAAAATTTTGTTATATCCAACTATCTATTGTCTGTCGACCTGAACAACTATAAGTTCTAGGGATTATAAAATTTGGAATATATATTGCTGCCAACTAGACGCTGATAATTTGTATTTAAGCTAAAAATAAGCAAATGCTATATATGTAGCTATAAAATGAATATTTTGCTTGCAGTAGATGAGAGTACCGGGTATTAAAAAGTAAAGCACATGCGATTGCTTAACAATTTCCACTAAATTTTCACTTTGAAACTTTGAAGTTCATAGCATTTTTCTCTGAATGGAAATTTATATAATAAAATCTATATAACTTTTAACAAGTACTGAGATTTGGAAAATATTTTAATATATATTTTAAAAAATATCAATAAACTAAAAAATAGATCGGATTTCTAAAATATTTATTTAGATATTTAAATGCAGTTTTAGCATACAAGATATAAACCTTTTGATTTATAATTGACACAGTATTATATATAGATAATTGTACTATGGAAGCTGAAAAACTTAATAAAAAAAAATGCAGCTTCAAAACGAACTAAAAGTTTTTAAAAAGATTTAAAAAAAATAAAATTTATAAAATTTACACAAAGATTGAATTTTCTAAATATATTTAAAAACTTGGAGATTAAATCATATAAATATATTAAATACTTTTGATTTTGAATTAAAATAATATTCAATATGCCAGATAATTAAATTAATTTCAACAACGTTTATAGATAATAATTCATACTCAGACTAAAAATTATAATAAAATATATTAGAGATATACATATATAGCATTTACACAGATAAAGATAATTCTACGCATTGGAAATATTTAATATATAATACTTTCGGAATTTAGAATTGGAATAAATAAATGATATACCTATAAAAAAATATTTATAGAAATATAAAGAAGTATCTGAATAGATATATAAATATATACGAGGGGTATTTAAAAAGTAAGTTTTCCTGTGTTGGGGAAAAATAAAAAACAAGTTTTAGGCAGTAAAAATAAATTTATTTTATTCTTTGACTCTTAAACTATTTTTCTACATAGTCGCCTTGGACTACAATACATTTTTGGTATCTGTGTGAAAGCTTAAGTAAACCTTCCTTAAAAAATTCCGTGCCCTGTTTTTTGATCCACGATTTGACGACTTGTTTGATTTCGTCATTTGAAACGAAGTGCTGGCCACCCAAGCTTTCTTTTAACTTTGGGAAAAGGAAATAGTCACTTGGTGCGAGGTCTGGAGAGTAAGGTGGATGATCGAAAATCTCCCATTTGAATTTCTGAAGTAAGGTTTGTGTTTTTTATTTTTCCCCCAACACAGGGAAACTTACTTTTTGAATACCCCTCGTATATATATTTAATAGATAGATATAGAAGTATAGAGTGTGCTCGACTGTATGATACCTGGTATCCATGTGTAGATATTTATATGTTGTAAATAAGTTTGCATAAAGTCAGTATACAATTTGTACCTTATGGCTTACCGGGTATACAAAAATCATAAACTATTAAAAATGCATTTGAAATTTGCAAGATAAAAGCCTATAAATCTTTTAATTGTTTTTGTTGTAGCTGTTGTTGTTATTGTTGTTATTATAATAAATTTTATTTAAGCGAATAATTTGTCACTTGAAATACAACAAGTAAATATTTATCTTAATTATTGCATAAATGTCAAGCTATGATTATTATAGTCACTGTTGTTGTTGTTGTTGCTCGTTGTTTTCGTTGTTGTTGTTGTTATATTATTTGCCACGTCACAAGAAGATGGATAGATTAATAAACGCTTCAGCTGTACTGCTGCTGCTGGTATTTGTCTCATTCCTTGCTGCTGCTGCTTGCCACTTGTCTTGGGTGACACTAATGACGAAAAACTGGAAGAAACAAAACAAAAAAAAAAATGTGGAAAATGGCGTAACCTTGAAAAGCGTTTTGTAATTTATTTACATTAAATATTTATTAACTATTGTTGGGCTGTGTGACCAACGAGACAAATAAAAAACAAAAAAAAAAAAAAATAGCTGAGTTAAGGACCATCAACACACATGCACAGACAAAGCATGCGGCAGAGAGAGAGAGAGAGAGAGAGAGCGAAAAAAAAGAGAAATGGGCATGAATAAATAAGTGAAGGAAACGGCTAAAAAGGCAAACAGAAAGTTCTGCAAATGGAAAATTGCCAGTCAAAAAAAAAAAAAAAACAGAAAAAAAAGGTTGATTGCACGCGACATATACAGGTAAAAGAAGCAGCAGCAACAGCAGCAGCAAATGAAGAAGAAGACACTGCTGTAGAGTAAAATGAGACTGAGACAGAGACAGAGCAAGTATGAGTGAAAGAGTGAGATTGAACATAAAGTAGTAAGAATGAATGCAAAAATAAAAAAAAAAAAGAATAAAAGTATGCGAACATTCCACCTGCTGAACTCAGCAGCCTCCCACCACTCCTCACCTCATCCTCATCATCACGCCACTCATTCCTCATTCCACATTCTACGGGCAAAACTTCTACTGCTTACAGACCCGTACTGTTACACGCAGCAGCAGCACTTGAAAGTCTTGCAATAGCTGCTCATTTTAATCTGGCGAAGGGCACTTTAAAAACACTTACTGTAAATAAAAACAAGAAGCGCGACGTCTTCTTAAAGGGAAAGAACAACTACATTTGCTTATCGGATTTAACAGCCCCTCAGCACAAGTGTACTTCCATCTACCCCTCCCATTCACATTTTTGCCTATGAAAAGTAGCAGTGTGAGGCTTTCAGTTATGCCAACTTTTCGGCTTTAACTTAAGGAAGCACGAGCACAGAGCACAGAGCTAAGCAGTGCAGTGCAGAGCACAGCAGAACAGAGCAAAAGGCGAATGATCAAAGCACCGGATTTATAGGATTTATGCGCTACCCTTCGCTGGTTGAGCGCATTAGATACTCATTGAGTAGCAGTGTACGAACGAAAGGACAGAGGCAGGGGTTATGGGTCATAAGCATGAGCGAGCAGAAACGGGTAGTGGTAGTCGTAGTAGTCCAACGGTGATAGCTCGTGGTAAGGGGTAAGAGGTAAGGGTAACGCGCTTTAGCTGGTTACACCAAACACTTAGCGCCTTGCAGTCCATTAAATGAAAATTTGTCACAAGGCAAACAGACAGTAAAATTGGACAGACGACAGAAAACAAAAAAAAAATTGGACAATGGACAACGTATAAAGGATGGACGGTCGGACGGACGAACGGATAAAACTGACTCGTGCATTTGCCCGTTAATATTGTCTGTTCACTTGAGCTGTAGATATAACGGTTGCTGTTTCTGCTGTTGCTGCTGTTGCTGCTGTCATTGTTATCGTTGCTGTTGTTGTTGTTGTTGTTTTTATAAAACGTTAAATGGACGACCGTATCCTTAATTTGATTTAAATATTCATAAACTGCATTAAATGGCCGCAACAAATGTGCCAATTAAACGCGCCACAAACCAATCGAAATGCGTTCATCATCATAACAACAACAGAAACAACAACAAATACAACACGTGCTCGACGCTAAGAATACCGTAACCAGTATTATGACTAATTATAAAAATACTTAAATAAATAGCAAAATAAAAATGCTAAATGAAATATTAAAAAAAATTAATAATAATAATATTTATTTTATGAAAAAAAGTAATAAGCTAAATAAATAAAATGAAAAATTCAAAATATTTACAAAAATACATGCTAAAATAAATATAATATTAAATACCTAAAAAAAAATTAAAACAAATTGTATTTTAATATAAATGCTAAAAGAAATACTATAAAAATTACTAAATAAATAAAAAAAATATATAAAAGAAAATAAAAAATTTAAATAGAAAATAACTAAATAAATACAAAATTAAATATTAAAAGAAATATAAATTCTTAAATAAGCATTTAAATAAATACTTGAATAAATACTATAAAAGAAATATTTCAAAAATTTTTTGTAAAATAATAAAAATATTTATAATTTTATTATATTTAATAATTAATAATAAGAATAAAAGATTTATGAAAATAAATAATAAAATAAATGCGAAAATAATTGCAAAAAATACAAAAAAAAAACCAAAAATAATATTAATTACAATAATATAATTAATTACTATAAATAATAAAAATAATAATAAATAAATAAATAATATATAATAATTAAAATTAATATAATGAAAATACTAAACTATATACTAAAAGTAATACTAAATTAAATAACAATATAAATATTAAACAAAATATTTATTATTAAAAAAATATATGTGTATATATTTGTAGAAGTTTTTATACTTTGGCAACTTAAGAAATAAATTTTTTCAAATCCATCATTCATACAGCAGCTATAAGATATAGTGCTTTGATTTAGAACAAAATTTGACCAGATAATATTATGCCATTTTTATTAGCACTCCGTCATTTTGATTCAGTTTTAACTGAAGTGCATTATAAGCATACTTGATTTTTTAAATAAACTCAATGAATAATAATATCTACATGTGTGAAATAATATTTCAATGTTAATTTAATTCATTTTAATTTTTCAAATGATTTCATCTAAAATAGATTAGCAGGCGTAACACTAACACTATATGTATAAAATAAATATTAATTAAAATAAATACTATTATTTAAAAGTTCAAGTTCAATTTTCTCAGCTCAAAAAATTTAGATTTCTGCAATTCAAGTTTTCTTTTTTTTTCACTAGAGAAAACTTGTAAAACAAATGCAAGGAAAAGTTTCGATTAAACTGCAATGAAATTCTCAAGTGTAAAATAATTGATGTACCACAATTAACTGATAAAACAATACAAATTAAATATTTATAATATTATATATACTATTGTATGTTTGTATATTGAGAATTCTATGCTTTCAACCAACAAATCAAAATTTTAAACTTGCAAGAATGTATAAGAAATGTTGCAAATAGTTAAATTTATTATTGCTCTTGTCTCGACTAATTTTTAATTCAAGCTTCTTAAATTTTTGAAATGTGAAAACGAAAATCTTAAAACATTTGTATAAGCTTTAAATATTATTATTTTTTTTTGTGGATCCTAATTTTAATGCTGAACATAAAAATATATACACTTGCAATTAAAGTTTTAGAAGAGAAAAAAATGCATTAATTTTGAAGTTTTAAATTTATTTAAAATTCGTTTCGAAATTGAAGATAAATCTATAATGATAAATTTGACCCATAACTCTGCAACTGAAAGTATCAACATTGAACTAGATACATATATGTATAGAAAATGTTAACATTTTAATTCATTAATTTTATTTCAATGTTGTTGTTGTTGTTGTTGTCGTTGCTGCATTATTTTTACCAGCTGTAGCACAAATTTTTTGGCATTAGTTTATGTTGTGAAAATCGATAGAATTCAACATTCATTCAACATTCATGCAATGCGTATCTGTTTACATACATCATAAATATTAAATCGCTGACAAGCACAAAAAAAAAAAAAACCAAAAAAAAAAAATGAAAAAAAAACCAAATACACACAGAGAGGAAAAAGTAACCCAACATGCACATACACACACGCAGGCAGCAGCATACACAAACATGTTAAAAGCAACACACAAACAGCCAAAGAGAAAGTGTAGAAGACGCAGAAGTAGAAGAAGAAACAGTAGTAGCAGCAGAAGCAGAGAGAGATAGAGAGAGAGAGAGCAGGAAAAAAAAGCAGGCAGCAGTTCACTTGATTAATTTATAACACTAATAAAGAATTTATGTGCAAGTGTCAACCTGCACTGCGGCCTTAAAGCACCGCATCACATCGCACCGCACCGCACCGCAGCGCCTCCTGCTTTCCTGATTTCCTGCCTCCCTCACACAAACACACACCTTTCCTTGCTGCCTGTGTATGTGTGTGTGTGTTTCTCTTTCACTTGCTCAGTCCGCTGACTCTGACTGTGGCAACTGTCACGTCGAGCAGGTCAAGATACACAAAATAATAAACTCGATGCCTCGGCCAAAACTCTGTTTAAGTCATATTCTATACACACACACACACACACACACTCACAAACACATACATTGCCTTAACCAGAATAAAAGGCACAACAAGCCAGAGGTACAGAGAGTGAAAGAAGAGTGTGTTGCAATGGTGCGAGAATGATGGCATGGCGTGGCGTGGCGTAGCGTGGCTTGGCCTGGGCGATAATTTGATGAATGACTGCGCATATTAATTCATAAATTAATTTGTTGTTATGTTGCGGTCTGTTGTTTTTATTGCTCTCTGTCGAGCACAGCCGCGGCAACTTCAAGAGGCATGCAATAAACTGTTGCCTACTTTTCAGCGCGCACAATTCTCTACAAACCCGAAAAAGACAAGAAAAAAAGAACACAAAATAAAATGAATCATTAGTCATTTTCATTGGTTTTAGACAGACTAATTATGCCATAATAGCTTGTAGCTTGTACAGACAGACAAACATTTTGAATGCTTTCTGTTTGACAGTCTTTCAACTGTTTTACTAGTATATAATTAGTATTTTATTAATACTGCATTTAGTATATATACATTAACTCTTCTTCACTTATCAGCAGATGAATAATATGATCTTTGAATATAAATATATATATATATATATATATATAATTTATATACTTAAAGAGACACTCAATGCTTTATATAGGACTTTTACTTGCCAATTATTAATTAGTATTTTATTAATACTGGAATTGGAAATTGTATATAAAAATATACATGAATATGAATATATAATATCATATATTCTATATAATCAGTGAGATCTACGATATGCTATGCTCTATGTTGTTCAACCCGATGAATATAATCAGCCATCTCAGATTTTGGTGATTATCCCTTGAAAACCAATTTCAATATTAATATATATATATATTTTATGATATTAGAAATGGATCAATAAACTTATAAAAAAGCATCTAGTACAATTAAAAGCTATACTTATTTTGATTAACAAACAATTTGTCAGCTGACTTTGCAACTTTAAAGGTAACAGCAATGCTCGATTCCCCGAAGTAAAGTAAATGAAAAAATAATAAAAAAAATCGTTCCTATGTGAACTATAGGATATAGTTTCCCGAAATGAATCTAGCTTGGCACATTTAATATATTTGTGTCAGTATTAAACTTCTGTTCAGTAAACTTTCAACGCCAAGCCAAGCAGATAATAAATTTTTTCATAGTAAGACTACTTCCAAACGTTCCTACGGTAGCTCTATGATTTGGTGGTCCGATTTGGTCTGCTTCCAAATATATATATCTCAGTCAAGTTTCATGCATATAAACTTAAAACTGAGAGTTGAAAGCGGCACTTTCAAATCGATTTGACTGCTTTTGATGATCAAGAATATATATATACTTTTTATGATCTGACATTCCTATATCCGTGTATCATAGAAACTGCTGATCGAAATTAAAGAATTAAATGTTCTACTTGAAATGTTTATAAAAATGGATTGTGAAACCAATGAAAGCTACCCAATAATTTCCATTAATATAAAATACAAAAAATATATACTATGTAAATAATATATACTTACTTTATATAACATACTTGTAAAGTAAAATATCTAGCGTGCAGTTACGTCTACGCCATTTATTGAGCAAGTCTAAGCCTTTATTAGAGTCTTGTCTGCACAATATGTGTCTGTGTGTGTTTGCTTATGTATGTGTGTGTGTGTGTGTTTGTGTGTGTGTATGTGTGTGTTTGTGTGTGTGTGTGTTTGTGTCTGTGTCTACGTTTGTGTATATGCTGTCAACGTCTGGAAGGGATATATGGCCATTAACTCGTCCACGTCTGATGTCCATCCGTGTGTTCGCTCGCTTTTCCCTTGTTTTTCTTTTATTTTCTTTTTTTTGTTGTTGCCTCTTTTTGTCATAATGGGGCAAAGAGGGCAAACAAACAAGTCGCCATATGCCACGCCCAGCGACCAACTTAATGTGGCAACAATGTGGGGAGCAATGGGCTAAGGATATGTTCCAGGCTAACCAAGAATTGCGTCGCATTAAAAATGCGCAACATTTTGATTTCGAGAATGGTTGCCGCACGGCAATTGCGGTTTAACAACAACAAAAACAACAACAACAAGAATAAGCAACAAAATGGTTGGAACAGAAGAAAAAAAAATGCATATTTGGCAACCCTGCAATTTGGGGAGCAAAAGTTTGCCAAAATGAAACTGTCTGCTAAAACAAAGTCGGAAATCATTGTGGGCCATCGAATGGTTTAATAGCGGCTTTTGGCTCTAAACTTCTTGCGTTGAGGGCACAACAAATTTGCGCGACAACAACACACATATGTACATGAGAACATGAGAATCGTGAGAAGTCCTTTTGGCCAGGCAAGCAGCATTCTGCATCCTGTTTATGTCGTGTTGTTGGTATCGCCATCGCTATCGTCAGCGCCATTGCCAACACACCATCGCCATCGTCGCCGTCGCTGTCTCTGTCGCATTTTGAAGTTTTCTGCGCATCTAAATAATTGATTAACTGTAAAATTCGTGCAAGTTACATACATATATATATATATACATATCTATATATAGTATATATATATGTATATATAGAAACATTTTCGAGTCATATAAAATCGATAAGACTGGAATAATGAGGAACAGGACGAACAAACGAAAGAGCAGAGAACTTCACCCAAAACAAGCAGCCAAAGTTTTAATATCATTTATTTAAAAACCCAACACGGCGACAACAGGATGAAGAATAACGCTTGGTATCGGGACACAAGAAGCTCTCAAATAAAACAAACAAATTGAAAAATCAATATTATGTAAAAAAAAACAAAAAAAAACAAATGTACAAAATGAGTAAATGATGTGACAGCTTCAAATGTTCCATAAGTCTTTTCTTTAAGAAAGTCTTAAAGAATTTTAAAAAGCAAAAACAAATTGTAGACAATTTTATTGATCAATTCAACTGTGTTTACAATGAAATATATATATAGTATATATATATCTGATATTTATATCTGATTCATATATATTGTACAAATATCTCTATTTAAGTTTATATAGAAAATTGAATATTTTTTTTTTGTAAATATGCTATATATATATATATAAATATATATATTCTTGATCAGTATTTATAAATAAGCGGATTTAACTATATCCATCCGTCTTTATGTAACTGTCTGTCTGTCATTTTATGTCGAATTCAACAATTATAGTAACTAGAAAAATAAATGGGGAAATGGTATTTTAGACAAACCAAGAATATTTCAACCCTCTATAAGACCCGATTATTACCCATTTCAAGCAATTAAATATTTTTTGGACTATTAATATTATTATATTCTGTAACCATTGTAAATAAATTTTGTTTATGTATGGTAAATGTCTGCCGGTCCATCTGGATTATGATTTCTTAAGGTATAGGAGCTAGGGTCAACAAATTTGTCATATATGTTCTTGTCCACTATACACAGATCAAGTTGAATTTTAAATCTGGTAAATTTTCACAGTTCCCCTTCCTGGAAATTTTACCATTAATGTTTTATATTTATATTTGACTGTACAGGATATATTATTGTCACAACTGACACTTTCCTTACATGTTCTGTTTTTTTTTTTTTTTTTTTGAGCGAAATATCAAATGAAAATGAATTAATCTCTGCTTTAATTAAAGCTCTCGGAATATATTTCGTTAACTATAAATGTTTGTTTCACACTTGTGAATAAACTCGTACATACATACATATACTATCGTTGCTTGTCTCGTCTTTTCAGAGTCGTTTATTAGAAGATGCTTCCCTATTATGCAATTCGTGGTCAGCACGTCAGAATGTAAGTTAAAAAGACAGCAAAAAATTACAAAAAAAAAAAATAAATAAATAAATACACTTACACACACTCTCTCACACACACACACACATATAAATTTTATAATTGTGTTGATTTACAAAAAAAAAAAAAAATCAAAAAAAATATCAAAAATCTGTATATTTCGTTTTCCAATTTCCAATTCATTTGATATTTGCATATATTCTGAAATTGTATGTATGGAGGGTTTTTGTCTATGAACCTATAGATATTTATTTCGGATTGATTGAAAGTGGGTGAAGCTAAGTTCTTCTCATGTTATTGCATATACATATATCAATATTATTAATGTACAATTTATACTTACAATATTCCTTAGTTCTGTTCTACATATGTTTATTCTAGTTTTCAATTCGATCGGCCAATTAATATTATATCTATATATATATATCAATATAAATATATGTATATATTAAAATATATATTAATATTTATATACTATATGTGTATATAACTATCGAAATTATTAATTTAATTCAACTTATAATTTAATACTTATTGTTCTAATTTCTTTTTTTGGTCATAGGGTGATATTTTTGCGGGTATCAATGATGGGATACTTAGTAGAGCGGAAGCTCTGGCTGCCGTCGATATACAGAAACATCAAGCCCAGCATGTACATAGCCAAATGCCCTCCCAAATTAAGCACGATGTGATGTATCATCATCATACAATGAGTGGCCCCCCGCAACGTCCATTACAGGTAAGTCATCCAAAGATTTACTATAGCTTTTATATTTATAATACCAATAAAACAAAAAAAAAAAATTGAAGAAAAATACGCCAAGTTTTATATTTAGCATTCAACATTATAGTAGTATAAGTGATAAATGTATAGAAAATTGGAACAATTTCAAGTGTATATTATACTTGTGTCAAGGATAATTCGTAAATTAGCGGAAGTATTGTTGTTCGCTTTATGTTGTTCATGAATATATAAAGTTCGGTACGTAATTGGACTTTGTCTTTGTTTGTATGTATTTGTAGCGGATATGACGGATATTGCGGATATGGAATATTATCCGTTTAGCTCTCATTGCAAAATTGCCCGTGTATGCAAACATTTTATGACAGTCATTCAGATGACAACAACAACAACAACAACAACAACAAGAACAATGACAGCAACAAGAACAAGCACAGTAACAATAATTATAATCACAACGGCGACAAGTTCAATTTCCGCTTTTCGTAGTCAGCATAGCGTTATATTACAGACTACCGACCCTCCCGCTTTTTCACTCTATATCTCTCTCTCTCTCTCTCTCCCTCTTTCACTGTATAGTTAGAGTTAGTTTTGTGCTCTGTACTGTGCTGTGCTATGTATGTTTGTGAGTGTCTGTGGTTAATTTGAAATATTTCTTTAATAAAATTAAAATTGTGACGTGTAAGCCTTCTGGGAACGTGCCACGTGACGGTCGTTTGCCAGGTAAGCACATCATGATTCGTGTCGTTAATTGTATTGTACCGCTACTTCAGCTCGAGGCGGACCACGGACCATGGGCCATGGGCCACGAGCCACGGGCCACTATTTGTGGATGGGGGAAAGCAGGAATAGGTGAGGGGTGCTGCTGATGTAGGGTTGCCTCACAAGTAGTGGCTTTAAGAGTGTGTACGTCTGCCTGTCACAATGATTGTTCTGTCCTGGTCCGTGTCTGTGTCCTGTGTCCTGTGGGTACAAGTTGTGGTACAGTGTCCGACTATTTGAAACTCTGGTGGTTGCAACTCACAGCTCACAGCTCAGAGCTCAGAGCTCGCAGCTCACAGCTCGAAACTCTATTAGAAGTTGATTGTAATCAAATTACACAAGCAACCTGTTTCAATATATACTACAACATAATACACATATGTACATAAATATATGTCTACTTATGCATGTATTTTTGTTGTTCGCTCTATTGCTGCTATATGATGTTTATGCATCTTTTAGCTAGTACTGTTTTTATAAGCCCAATGGTTTTTTTTTTTTTTTTTTTTGTTTTGGCACAATTGAGCATGACGAAAATGCGCATTGTCCACGCGCCAACAACATTGCTATTTGTTATTGCTGTGTGGTTCCCATACCTATTCCCATACTCATTCCCACGTATGTTCATTTGTATGTACTATTCCTCATACTCCCCTCGTTAGGTTGACAAGCTCGTGTGTGCCTTAATTTTCAGCATACGTTCGCCAGACACTTGAGAGCTGACGCGTTCCGTTCTTCGATTACTTTTTTTTTTTTTTGGACCCCCTTCTACCGTATTAAAGCTTCTGCATTTTGTGCTCAGGTGTAATACAATGTTCGACACTTAACATTACATGGCGTTATCCAGGGACTTGAGCGTATCACATCATCCCTGTCGGAAATTAAGAAAAAAAGAAAACTTCATTTGTTGCCACCATTGAAATTACGCATAGAACACTATTTTTTTCCGAACTCATTAACTTGCTTGCACTAGAAGACAGATCAAATTTTGACTATATAAAACAACAAAATTATTTAGTAATGTGAGAAGTTTTATGTAAATCGGTTTATAAATATGCAAAATATAAAATAAGTTCCTATCGATTAGGTATGTTCTTCAATCTCCAAAACACAATGTTAATCCATTATGTGACACTATTCTTTTTTACACTCTTCACATTTTCATTTCTTCAATTTCTTCTTTTTTTATATATATAATATGTAGGCATAAGCTGATGTTAGCTTATGGGATCCAGAACATATGTAGCGCTATAACGTTTTAAAATATTCAATGCAAATTTTCGCCATATTTGTCGTTGTTAATTTTTTATTTGGATTAAATTCGTTTTGTTTTGGCTATTTTAGACCGGACGCGTAATCTCACGTCAAATATTTAGGCATTTTGGGGCCACAACTATGAAAATTTGAGTTGAATTTAGTTATTAACGCTTTACCACACACTTCTGGGAATGACCTAGTCGGTTGCAGCTGTGTGTTTTTCTTTTGGGTTTTGTGGCAATGTAGTTGTGGTAATAATAGTTTTCGATGTACTAAGTTTTTTTAGTTTCTTTGCTTTTGATATCTCGCAATTCTTGATATTAAATGTATCGTATGGTTTTGTATATATAGCACCAGCTACTGCATCAACGGTATCCTCAAAATTCAATTGATTTATATTTTTTCCAAATAATGCTACATTTATACCATAGCGATTATCATTAGGTTCGTTCCACAATCCCATGTACTGCAAACAACGTCTCTCAAAATCCGCCAAATGTATACGCCAATTTCTCTCAAATTGAACAAATGGACACTCGTTGTCACTATTATCGCTTTCGTTTTTGGATTCCATATCAATGCTTCTTTTTTTTGGGTTGCTTTCCATGCGTCTACAATTCAAATACTTCGCTACGCGATACTAGTTAGAAGAATTCACAAAAGTTTAATAATTTGTGAAATTCAAAAAAAATAACGAAATATTTAAATGTTTAGCTAGAGTTAAACAGACGTTCTACGTCCCTATTGCTTTAGAATGTGATATATTAATGATGTAGAGTTAGCTTTACACATACTTTGTTGACTAAATTAGCAAGGAGTATATGATGAGATTTTCGATTTATTTGAATAATTCAATGCGATGAAAGGACAAATTTTACTCTGCAATTATTATATACAGTATCCATAGGATACTGAGGAATACCACGAAATGTATATTACGGTTATTAGGAGGAGTGACAGTTCCTTGCACAATTTCAACAAGCGAATCAATGGAAGCATCTTCGTGGGTCCGTCTGTTTGTCTCTATCTATTGGCACTCCTGGATTTCGGAAACTATAAAAGCAAGAACTTCTTGTATTAGCTGCAGACAGATCAGATTTGTTTTGGATGTTTACCTCGAGCTAGATGTCTGAATTTCAGACACAATAATAATAATGTGCGATAATATGAAAATTGTGTCGAATGAAGTTATGCAATGGAAGTTATGCAATTTTTCCTTTTATACCCGGTATCTATATATTATTTGTTATAAATTCATTTCAAAATATATTTAAAGATTTTTCATCATTTTAATTATTATTATTTTTAATATTAATATTCGTTCATTTTTTTTTTTTTTTTATATAATTTGAACAAAATTTCATATATTATTCCATTAACAAAACGAATCAGTTTTTTGACTTTTCAATTCCAATTCCAATGCCAGTTCTAATTCTAATTCATTATTAGGCTGGCAATCAAAATGTTTAAATTCGAAGGTATGAGAAAGAACTTGTCTCTGTCTAGGCGACATAATACTCACTTTGTATCCCCCTTATCCTCTGATACCGTTAAATTGTTCATACATACATAGATATATATATACCTTTAAAATGTTCCACTTGATTTGATGGCTGCTGTCTATCAATTTCTGGTAACATGTGTCATAAGCGTTATACGAAATGCCACAATGGAAAAACTTCCCCTCAGAACATTATGAAAACTCATTAAATTAAAGTAATTTACGGTATACGACACAGACAGCCCCTGTACAGCACTTTCCCTCCTCAACTCACACCTATCGCCTCTATATGCCTCTACTCTCTTGCCATTTGCCACTTGCTACTTGCCACTTGGCTGTACTCTATACTCTGTCGACTTGTAGAGTACAAGTTTTTGCGAGCATATGAAAAGCCAATTATGGGAATACGAAAAAGGGTAAATATTATATATAAGAGCAAATATAATGCTAATTAAAATAATCATATCCATCATAAAACACAATGAGTTTTTCCATGATGGTTGAGTAAGTGAGGTAGAGAGTTAGAGAGGGGGAGAGAGAGTAAGGGTCTGTTATGATTCTGCTGTTAAGATTCAAGTGCGAGGGTGGTGTAGATCACATTTGTAACAATTAACGATAGCGACAGCAGCAACAACAGCAACAATAACAACAACAACAACAACAGCAATAATTTTTCAATATTTCCAACTGTGCAAATGCGCAAGAGGCAATTTAATGAGCAACAAGATGAAGTGAGATAGAGAATGTTAAAAGATAACAAAGGGGGTAGGTCCGGAAAAGAAAACAGGCCACTTTGCAGGCATTTATCACAGATTTTGCACCAGCATAAGCAACAACATTAACAACAACAACAACAACAACAACAATTACAATTACAATTGCAAAGTTATGCTCCTGCTGTGCAGACAGCGCCGGATAACATTTACCGGTCACCGGTTATACCGGCACCGGCAGTATAAAAATTACCAAGTAGCAAGAACAGAATACCGACTACTGGTTACTGCCTACGGGTGGTTTCATATTAAGTATGGTCCATCCCTCTTTGTCTGGCCACAAGGCATGCTAACCAAAAAAAAAAAACAAAAAAAAAACAAAAAACAAAAACATACAAACGAAAAAAAAAAGTACATTTAATTCAATTTAAATTACACTTTTATATTTCCGATAGTGACCCGCCTCGTCCCATACCGCACCGCAACGCCCCGTATTATAGATATATAGCCCCTGCCATGAAACAGTCCGGCGAGACCTGCTTGCCGTATCCATTAGTATTCGCAACATATGGCTTAATTTCCCTCAAATCATTTTCCACACACACACACACAAGTGTATACACACGCACAAGCCCCTGACCCAACAATGTTACCACCCTGAGGTATACGGCATAAGGCATACGGTGCACGACACTATACGCGCACTATACAACACATGAGTGAGGCGCGCACCTGACAGTTACTTAAACTTGCAGCGACAAGCGACAACCGCAAGTGCTTTCAACGTATTGAAATTCATTTACTGCACCTGTTTGATTTTTTTTTTCCTTTCTTTTTTTTTTTTTTGTTGTTCTTTTGTCGTGACTAGACCCCAAAAAACCAAACAAAAAAAAAAAAAAAAAGAAACGCAATGAACTCAACAAAACTTGACAGAGCTAGCATATTATTTAGTAAATATCGTTAACTTACCATTGCCACTCTACACGCAATCAAATTTCATTTAGTTTTACTAATACTTTACTTTTTATTATGTTTACGGACTTTTGGATAAATATTTGCATGCTGTATTTGTTATATACAATTCATCTTTATGCTTGGAAAAATGAAAACTTCAATTCGAAATATTATTTTATTATTCATGGCGTTCATTAACTTCAATTTTAAAAGTATTTTATGCAGCGGAGTATGCAGGAATTTTTGAGTGAGATTTCATTCAAGCATAATACAGGGAGATAATAATTTTATAAAAAAAAAATATTGACCGAAAAATTCTAGGGAACGCCCAATCTCCAAAATCATCTTTAAAGTTCCTTTGGAAAATATATACGTTTTTTTCTTTAGATTATTTAATCTTTCTAAATTAATAATTAACTACTTTTTGATCTACTTCTTTATTCCGCCTCCAAACCTTCCACTCATTAACTTTCTATTTTTTTCTTAGACACTTGAAAAACAAAAACTTAAGCGCTCATCGTAACTTATTTTGCGCAAGTTTCAGTGATTTGTACATTTGCATAATTAATCATTTGTCCTAGTCCTAGTTAGACTTGCAATTTGTTATGATATATATCAGCACTAGATTGACACGATTATATGTGAATACCGTACTTAATATTGCACCATAACAAAATGACGGGCATACAACAAATAGTACGACAATTTTCTCTTTAATAATGTATTAACTTTGTTTAGCAGCCTTTCATAGTTAGCGTATACCCTGCAAAATGCTTTATCATTGGACACAATTGATTTATAGTTTATACAAAGACAGATAATCTATATCTAAATATGTATAGTTATAGGGTATAGTTATATAGTTATAGATATAGTTAATAAATGATCTAAGAGACGTAATATATAAATAGATATAGGAATATAAATTTAAAGGAAGATTTTGAAGATTTAGGTCTACCAATTTTATATATAAAAAAATTATGTGAAATTCATATTTTTACAGGGTATCAACAATATATTATTCTTTAGGAGTCTTCATATTTATTGTTGGTTTCAGTTGTTGTTTTATTTTTGTACTTGCCTGGTGAATTGTTAGCAATTTCTCAATTGTGTGTAGAAAGCTTTGTGTCATCCAGTGACAATTTACGTCCCACACCCAACCACCAACCATCAAGCATGAACCCTCCAGGTCTCAGTCTCAGTCTCAGTCTCAGGTCACCAGTCACCAGTCCACAGTTGACAGTACCAAGTTTTATATCCCTCCAACGTTAGTTTAACTTGCCCCTGACTAGGAGTATCTTTTCTTGCGATTCGTTTCGCTGGATATTTTTTTTTTATATTTCGTATATATTTTTTTTCTGTTTTTTTTTTTTTTTTCTGTTTTTGCTTCTTGTTTAGTTCCGTTGACTCATTTATTTAGTTTTCTCTTTTTCATCAATTATTTAACTGTTTGCTGAGTGTGTGTGTGTGTGTGTGTGTGTGTGTGTGTGTGTGCTATGCGTTTGCTTTTTATTGAAAGACAATCAGAGAAGGAAGACACAATGAATACGTGCGTGAAGAATACTGTGCAACTGGACATCGACGATTGGACAATTGGACAAGTAAGAGGATAACGATGACGATGACGACAACAAATACTATAGTATACAATTTGTAACTGTTCCCTTTACTATGGGCATGAGAATTCAGTACAGTTGGGCGGGACAGGCAGAGTTGAAAAGGGTAAAAATCCAGGGATAGGGAATACTAAGTTCCTAAGTCCCTAAGTATATTATGGTCACAATAGTCTATAGTATGTCAATATAAGAATATTTTTTTATTAAAGTGGTTATCACTCATACACCATGGTTCCCAGCATTTATAAATAGTTTTACAATTACTTAGCTAAGAAAAAGAGAAAAAAAAAAGAAAAAGATTTTATACTCTTGCTTTATTTCAATGCAATGATCCGCTTACAAAAACAAAACTGTTAACAGTTTCCAAGGAATTGGAGACTTTACGTACTGCGAATAATAACCATTCATTGATTGATTGTACATGCGACATGTACATATATGATCCAGCTAATTGAGACTCTTGACAAACTCTTGCCAAAAATTTATTTAGCCTTACAAAGTGTATAGAAAAAGAAACAATGAATACGGCGATACAATACAATACGAATATCGCAATTGCACTTTAGACATAGCGGATTCCATTCATCTATTTTTCAAATACATGCAAAGTGCATTTAACCGTAATTTGATTTTGTGCCAATGCAATAGCTAAAAGTCGATGTAAACTTATAAAACTTTAAGTGTACGTTTAAGCCATGATTGCTCTAAATTGGAGCTTACAATAAAAAACAATTTGTATACGTACCGACAATAAAATCTACAAAAAAAAAGAAAGAAAAACAAACCAAGAACTATCAGCTAACAACTAACTTTAACTAAGTTTAACTAGCTTCAACTTTGCTTCCATTATATACAGTTTGACATAGTCGTTAAGTATCAATTCTTGTCGTGACAATCAAATGTCAAAAACAAAAAAATATAGTTTAAATTAAGTAAAGGTAAAGACGAGTGTGCTTGACTAGAGGATACCCAGTACATAGTTAACTCAAAGGAACTTAAAAACGATAAAACTTCCATATTTGATCTCGGATATATACCAAAGTTTCATAGAACACTGGCAAGAATATTGCAGACATCCTTAAAGTTGGAATGTTATATGTAATAATTTGGAAGTTATTTTGGATCATATTTGGAGGAGAACAAAGTCTTTAAGATTCAGATTTTCATAGGGACAGATGTGTAAAAATTCCCCAACCGACTGTGCTGTTGGTCCTGGGCAGGAATATATATAATTTAGTTGGTTTACAGAATATTTCAGGCCTCCTTTTACCTCTTCTATACATTTCCTCTTATCAAAGAGTCATACTACTGGACAATTAGCTGCTACTTGAAGGCATAATGAGAATTTCAATTTACTTGAAAATTATATAATTTTCATTTTGGAAATTTGACTTATGGAAATACTAAGGAAATTGCAATTTGAATGCAAATTGAAAATGTTTTTCTAATTGAAATATCGAATTAATTTTTGTTTAAGCCGTAAGCCAAAAATCAAGCAGATTATAAACCTTGCAAAGTTTACTGTATAATTTCTATAATTTTTGGTCCTGCTGTGAAAGTGAGTGTGTGTGTGTGTGTTGTGACTTCCGTTTGCTTAATCTAAAAACATATTAGAAACAAATCTCGTATTGTATGTAACGCCCACATGTGCTCGAGCATGGGTATGGGCGTGGTTGAAGGGCGGATTGTGGGTTCATATAGTATGGGAAGTACCCCTTTTATTTTGCGATGACACTTAACAGGTTAACCTGCTTAAAATGCACATCAACGCATCACTTGACCCACACAGCGGTCCAAAACGTAAACCCTCGAAAATAATAAAAAACAACAGCAACAACAACATTAACAACTGAAAATGGCTGGAAAAACCGAGCATATGTAAAACTTAATGCATAAAATAGGGTAGCGAAAGTATCAAGGGGAATGGAAAAAATGGGTAAAGCCAGAGTGTTTGGGGAAGGGGTTAAAAATGTTAATGTTGTTTAGACTGAGGATAGCTTGTAAAAAAAAAAACAAAAAAAAAAAACTGGCAACAACTTTGCAATTATCAGTTACAAATGCTCAACCAAAAGGCGGGTAACAAACACCATTAGGCATGCCCAGTGAATAGGGGGCTACAAATTTGGAGTTGGGGTTGTTCTGGTTTTGTCTATATTGCTCTCAATGTCCGGAGGAGGGTTGCATTGTGTTACGAACACACGTACGCTTTTCACTTCTCGGTTCTTGATACTCTCGATTCTTGATTCCTGTCTGTTTCTTTTTCTGTTTCTGTTACTGATTCAGATTCGGTTTCTGCCAAATATGTTTTTAACATTTTCAATAAGGTTGTTATTTACTTACAGCGAAGTGAGCATCAAATTGATCGTATTAATGGCCATAACTAGTTTATCCCGCCCATGTTATCAATTCACGGGGATTATACGCAGATTTCCATTACACAATGGGGGATGGATTTTATTCTCCCGTTACTTAAATACACATACATAGACATCTGTACATATGTATCTGTATCTGTATCTCTAGCTGTTGCTGTAGCTGTAGCTGTATATATATTCGAATGTATTTTACGGGTAAAACGTAACATTAATGCAATTTCAATGGTCAATGGATAAAAACACTCTTTTTCGATTTGCCATTGTTATTGCTGTTGTTGTTCTTATTGTTGTCGCTATTGTTGTTGTTGTTGTTGTTGTTGCTTTTTGATCCGCTTGTTTTTTATGCCCATGCCGGGCATACAATTTGTTTTAGCTTTTTTTTTTTTTTTTGTGGGCTGAGGGCGAATATTGTGACTGCCACTGCGACTGCGAATTGTGCCCAAAGCCCTAACATAGACTGTTCGCTCGGTTCAGCTCGTCTCGGCTCAAGCTGGGACTAAAGCTGGCTGTGCTTAACTCCCACTGGAATTCTCAGGCAATATAACTGAAAGCAAAAATGAAGATAACAGTCGGCGTGGCAAGTGCAAATCCACCCGTCCATTTAACAACTTTTGCTTAACCTCCACCCCCCCTCGCAAACCTCTTTCCCCTTTCCTTTTTCTTTGCCTCTCTCTCAATCCCACACAATACGTTCAGCCACCTGACATACCATTCCAAGTTAACATCTCATACACTGACTGAACTTACCTTTTGCTAACCAACTAACTGCCTTTATACTTATGTTTTTGTAACTGTGTGTGTGTGTTCTGTGTGTGTGTGTGTGTGTGTGTTACGCCTCTGTTTGATGCTTGTAAAGACCACTTTACCCGCTATAATAAAAATAAATCATAATATTTTGCGCCCCTTGTCGTGTGCGACAGAGATCGACAGTCTGTGAGAGCACTATGTGCCAGCCCCTTGCACATTGGTACGCAATGATTCGGAACTAAATAATACAATTCTCATATACAACTTCTATGCTTAGTTTCATTAATTATTTATTATATTTATTTTTCCTATAGAATTTTTATGAATGTTTTATATTTTGAAATGTTTGTGAAATCTGAAATAGGAATAATTGTCCGTAGGGCTAAGCGACTGAAAATCGTTCTGCTTAATATTACAGAGCTTAAAGTTAGTCATGACTAATACATGTTTCACAAATCTGTTTCAAATTGAAGAACTATAGGATATATGTAGATCACAAAGAAATGATCGGTCAAGAATTAAGTTTTCATAGAACTAATTTATTATCAAACTTAAATCTTTGGTGTGTTAACTCTTCTTTCTTATAATAAATATTTAATTTTATTTTTTTTTATTTAATTTTAATTAAATTAATTGAACGTAATATTTGAATTTAGATTCACATTTTTTTATTATTTTTTCTCTACATTTTAAAATATAATTTTATTTATTATTTATTTTATTTATTTATTTTAAATAAAATATTTATAATTAATAATAATTTTTATTACCATAACGTGAAATTGAATTTTTCTTCTTCGAGTTCTTTATTATAACCTTATTGCAGAGGGTATATTAATTTTAGATAAGAGTTTTTAACGCTCCTTAGAAGGCGTGGCAGACAAAGTATATATATTTTTATTTAGCGTCAACAGAAGAATACAAATATGCATGTCCGTCTGTCCGTCTATTTCAACCCAAGCTCAATGAATCGTGGTACACATATTCCCCGTGCCCATAAGCTGTGTATAAGTCGGAACCGGACTCATCAGGCCACTATATCATATAGTTGTCATAGGAAGAATGACCGAGAATGGTAATTTTTCAATATTTTTGAAGCTGTCCGGCTGAAACTGAAGGGATTTGAGTTAAGTAACATGTCTCATATCAATTTGGTCCAAATCGGACCACTATATTATATAGCTGTCATAGGAACGATCGACCGGAAATGAAGATTTTGTATGAAGTGTCCTTCTTAGACTGCAAGGGTATGAAATCTTCGGCCCGCCGAATATAATATTGTCGTCTTGTTATTATTATTACAATATTATTATTTTTATTTAATTATTTTTTTATTTTTGTTAATGGTACACCTGGACGCCTTGGCCTGGGTACAATTCTGGGTATCGATTGGCATTAATGTCTATTACTTGTATGGCATCCGCCATAGCAAAAAAAAAAAAAGTGAAACATGCCCAATATTAATTTTACAATATTTATTATACAAAATATATATAATATACATATATGTATACAATAAAATATTTATTTAAAAAAAAATCATTAATTTGTTGTTATTTACTAAATTATTTACTATAAAATAACACAATTTAAAATTTTAATTTAAATTTTCATTAATCAAAAATGTAGAAATAAATTATTTTTTCTAATAAAAATTAAAAAACAAAACAAATATCCAAAATTTGAACTTGATTTTATGGAAAGAGAAATTTTCAGTAAAAAAAAAAATATAACAATTTCAGAGCAAGTATTTTAGTTCGCATAGTATTTTAGTCTTGAAATCCATTGGTTTAGGCATTATTGATCCTGAAATTAATATTATTACTTAATAATTTAATTTTGGACAGGAATTTTTATCGCCCTTAGGAGCCTTGGCAGAGTTAACAAAGTTTATATATTCATGATCAGCGTCGATAGAAGAATTGAAATTTGCATGTTCTTTCTAAGTTTTAAAGCTATCTCAACTTGATACACATACTCCCTATATGCATAAGTTGTATATAAGTCGGAACCGACCGGATCGAATCACTACATCATTTAGCTGCTATAGGAACAATCGGCCGAAAATTGAGATTTTGTATGAAAAGTGTATGAAATCTTCGGTCCTCTAAAGAGAACTTTGCTCTCTTATTTTTTTTTAGTTTCATAAAATTTCGTGTAACTTTTGCTGTATCTGAAACCACTGTCAAGAAATACATACACACATTGAGAAAAACACCGGCACACTCCGACTTAGCCCTTGTTTGCCGGTACTCAGATTAAGGTAGACAACAACGATACTCAGCCTCGCTGTCGCTGTCGTCATCCATGTTGCAAGGTTGTAACCCCAGATAATGTACTTAATGCATCTACATATTAATGTCGCCCGAAAAACCTGTGCAATATACAAAACCCCTGCACCACCTCTTCTGGCTCTACCACCCTCAATCAAACACAATCCGGAAACTCAACCGACCTACCAACCTGTCGCGCTGTCTCTTTGTCTGTCCGTCGGTCCATTTGAAAATCCTTACCGGGTATGTATGTACATATATATATATGTATGTATGTATGTAGTATGTAAGTAGTAAGTATGTATGTATATATGTATGTTATAAATAGTATTTTCTATTACTGGACTGGCTTGTGTGTTGTGGTCCCTTGTGTCTTTGCCGTTTCTCGTCGTCCTTGCCGTCTCGTTGTGCTTTTTGCTTTTTGTTGTTTTTATTACACAGACAAGTTGAGCGCGCGACGCAAGGGTCGACTTATTCCAATTCCCTCCAGCTCCCCCTTCAACCCAACTCTCTGTCATCCACTCACAGTCGCTTGCTCGCTCGCTTTCCCTGTGCCTTTAGCCGTGTGATTGCTGCTACCAAATGCCGAGGGGTAACTCTTGGTACCTGTCGCATCATACAGCTCTCTACCGGCATTACCCGGCACTGCGATTACACTTGTTCCATCACCAACGCGTCGCAGTGCGTGCCTTGGGCTATAGTACCTTGACGGAGGAACTGAGGGTGTTGCGTGTGTGCGAGGCCCAGTTATATTGATATGTCTCCCAGTAGAGTAGGAAAAAAAACACAAAAAAAAAAACCAGTCGGTAGCGCAGTTAAGCTGGGACCGCAATGTGTAAAAAATTACGAGCTACATTGAAAATAAAAAAGTGAAAAAAATGCTAAAAAAAAAAAAGAGAAATAAGAATGAGAATTGAAGTTGTTGCTGCTATTTCTGTTGATGCTGTTGCTGCTCTTGCTGCCTGATGAGCCAGCAACAATATGTTAACCCTGAAACTTATGTAGCATTGTCTTCCTCATTCTCTCTCTCTCTCCATTTCGACGCCCTCCGAACATTTATAACTGCACTAAAATATTGTTTGTTGTTTGAGCTACTTTATGAGGACGACTGTGAGGTTGCGGTACAGTGTAACAATCTGTTGAAATATTCATAAAAACTTATGTTTACTTTTGCATCATTTACAATTTGTACGGAAAATAAAAATAAGAATTTAAGTAAAAATAATATAAATACAAATGCTGATCATTTTATAGATTTAACTAAACTTTTTCTACTAGTTAAAGTCAATTTAATTTGGATTTTGAAATTTAGTTTCATTTAATCTTAAACTATAAATTGTCTCATCTATTTAGAGTTTAATCAATTTGACTTTTATCATTTTAACTTTTCTCGATTCTTAATCTATATTTTGTATATTTATATAATATTATTTAATTTACTCTTTCGCTATTTAACATCTGAAAGATAAATTTACTGTCCTCAAAAATCATTGATATAAAGAATGCGTATCGGTTCACAGAAGTTTCCATCAATTACATCAATATATGCAGTAAAACTTTGTACTTTTAAATCTAACGTAAGAAACTTGGCAATACCGGTTCACAGTCCTAAGACCAGTTTAAGTCTAACAATTTGAATATTACCACTGACATTTAATACCTGATATTACTAAAGATTTTGATATCAAATCGACATTACATGAACCACTTTTGCGAACCGGTTCACAGTTGTCTAAATGACTTTATAGTAGACTTTTGACTAGATATTAAAGCCTTTCGTTCTCTTAAATCGAAAGCAAGAACATTGACATGACATTGAACCAGTTCGCACTGCGGTTCACAGCCGGCCGATACATTGCCATCAAGTTCACCAAGAGTGGAATCGAAATCGCAATCATTTTGCAGGTGTGCAGGTGCTGCAGTATGCTTGTTGCTTGTTGCACGCAATGTTGTGGATATGGGAGAAGGGGTTTGCGTCATGAGATGCGTTGCGATGTGGAAGTTTTTTTCTTTTTGTTTTTTTTTTGTTTTTGCAGCGTGTAGAAACAAATGTCCTGGGAATTCCTAAGGCAAAAATGTAGCGTTCACACAGCTAACGGCAGTCGCTATACTTGTGCTTGTGCTTGTGCTTGCGGTGGCTGCTGCGTTGCGACAGCAAAAATGAAGAGGGAGAAAAAAAAAAGGAGGCAAAGGTAGAACATAAAAAGTAAAAGTAAGTAAAGACACGTTCTGTGGCATGGCAAACGACGCACGGCAAGTGGAAAGTGGCAAGTGGCACACCGACAGACAGACGATGGGCAGACGTTGGCAGACGATGGCAAACGGCTAACGGCAGTCAATGTACTGCGTACGTTATATTTCGTCCTTCGTACCGTCGTCCTTTTGTGCGCTGGCTGCGTTATAAAAATAAAATAAAATCTATTACGTGGCAAACCACCCCACATTTATGTGGCAATTTGTTGTTTCTTGATTGTGTGTGCAGTAGACGTTGCTGTCGCAGTTACAGTCGCAGTCACAGTCAACGCTGACGTCAGAGTCAACGTTCATGTTGCAGAGTAAAGTGTATCATTTTCCCATTTGGCGGCAAATGCGACCCCTTTTATTTTGTATTTTTTTTTTTTTTTTTTTTTTCGGGGCATTACATGCAGCAAGAACAAGGATGACGGCACTTCTCGCACTTTGTCTCAATTCCCAACTGTCATGCTACCTTCTCTCTGCAACCCCCCTCCCATCTATAAAGTATACAGCCACCCCTGCACATACTTCCCCCCAGGCTGCACGCTCAGTTGCAATTTATGAAGATTTGTGTGGCCGATGCGGCCTGAAGTATAAAGATTGCTACGCAAAAACCATTGAATGTTCAACGTTAAACAAACTAAGAAATTGTATGAGTGCGAGAGAGAAACAGAGCGAGGGAGATGTAGATATAGAAGTTGAAGTAGCTTATTGTAACGCCCAACCAGTTAGAGAGATGCCTGCCCCGGTCTTGCTGCACTTGTTTTGATTTGTTTGGAATAATAACAGATGCTTACCGCTCATATTATTCATTGTTCAAATTATTAACGCTTGACAATAAAAATTGTATTTGAACAGCACTCGAAACGTTAACGGTAACAGTAACGCCGCCCGCCTGCATATAAACACTCATCTATGTATATGTATGTATAGCCCAGCTATACTTTGTATCCTATGTGTATAGTATACGGTGACTGGGACTGCCTGCGACTACGACTACGACTACTTGTTCTCGTTCTTGTTCTAGGTCTCTCTTTCGGTCGCCTGTGGGCGCATTGCCGGCAAATTGCAATTTGTGCAAATATTTATGTACATTGAAAATTACTCATTTGTGTAACACCAATTAATTTCAACAAACATCAGCAACAACAGCAACAGCAACAGCAACAACAACAACAACAACAACAATAAGAACAATAAAGGGAACATCTATCCATTTATAAAGCTTGTTGCTGCCGCCTTTTGTTGTTTGCTACTGTTTGCTGTGTCCTTTGCCTCGCTTTGGTTAAACAAATGGAAAATGAGCTCTTTTGTTTCCCAAAATAAACGATGTTTTTGTATTTGTTTGTGCTGCCGTCCACTGTATCCTGCTATCCTATGTGTCCTGCTGCTCTATCCACAAAAAGTTTTTACTAAAGTCTCGTTTGCAGGTGCTCAATGGTTAGAGATGAATGTTTATTAACTACTTCTTTCTTCTCTCTCTTTCTCTCTCTCTCTCTCTCTATCTGTCTATCTATCTTTCTCCCTCCTTTGTATATACACTTCACTTATTAGTCGAAATGCATTTAATTTTTGGGGGGTTTTTTTTTTCTTTCTTTTTTTCCTCAATTCGCTTTCAGTTCACAAATTGCCACTTCAAATTGTTGTTTGTCTTGCAATTTTTCAACATCAGCTGCCTTTGCCACATATTATAACACACTCAAGTTTTCTATGATATTCTCACACTCGACTGCCTCAACTGTCACTTACAAATTGCAACTAATTAAAACAAAACTAAGTTTAATACGAAATCACCCAAAAACAAAACAAAACAAAAAAAAAAAGAAAAAGTAATATAAAGCTAAACAATTTTGTTAAAGCAAGAAATTATCTTAAAGTAAAATAAGCATGAAGTGCAATCGAAAAATCTTAAAAATTCGTAAAAATTCTTCAGCTAATTCAACTTATTTTCATATTATGAAAATAGAACGAAATTAATAAAACAAAAAAAAAACTTGTCATGCCTCGCTTATTGTATTTTTTTTTTTTTTTTTTTTTTTTGTTAGAGAATGAGAAACTTCATCCCTTGGCAGAAAAACCCTTAGAGCTCAAGGTTATTCGTTTAAAGTATTTAATTCGTTCAATTGACTGTTAATTAAATTTTGATTATTATTTATTTATAAAATTGAAAATGAATATTTAATGAATGTATCGCTAAATAAATTTCATGTGTACATAATTCTATTATATACAAAATTAAATTTATAACAAAAAATAACTAAAGAATTCATATGCTTTAAGGCTTATATGTAAAGTTTTTTATTATATTTTTTGATCAATGCTTTTTAGTATAGCTGATATTAAAATTTGGATAAAAAAACTATAGCTACTTCAGCCTATATTTTGTAGGTTTCAAACGAGTAGCTCAACAAACTATACAATTTTTTTTTTAAATTAAAAGTAAAATTTGTGACTGATTATATGACAACCATATATGAAAATGATTGAATGTGTCCCATCCTGGCCGAAAATTGTAATTTTTTTTTAAACTTTCCTTTTGAAACATAAAAAATGTTGAGTTTACTGGTGACATATAGTACAAGTACGACTCATAAAAATATGATCCAAGTCGAATCCCTATATCATATAGCTGCCATTGGAAAAATACAGTTTTTTGTATTTACTTTCATTCTGTCCGTCAGTACGTCCGTATGTACACACAGATCTCGGAGACTATAAAAGCTAGAGACTTAATTTTGCAAAGTGCTTGTATTAGTTGCAGGCAGATCATTTTGGATTTTTGCCACGCCCCCAGCGCCTCCACAAATTGATGAAAACCATTTTGAACACACCAGTTCACCCAAATCCTGTCAAGCTACATAACTGGTACATTTTGGTACATAGTTACAATATGTTTGTCTAGGCGTTGTGTACAAATTTGGTACAGATCGGATTATTAGCATGGAAGTTATACAGATTTCAAATACCAAAAGTTGAGAGGCGTCTCTATAGCGTACGCTTGCCTCGGCTCTCTCCCCACATACGGCAACATTAACTTAGTGTTTTTTTTTCTTTCACACTTGTAAAAAGTTGGGCACCGGGTATTAAATAGTCGAGCATACTCGACTTTAACTTTCTTACCTGTTTATATAGATTTAGTTTAATTTTATTTTTGGCCTTTTCATTTGTATACATTTTTATATAGTTAGCATTCGTTAAGAATTTTCTGACAGTCGACCTAGAACAATAACTCATTCCAGGGGAAAAAAAAATACAGAAATAAATCAACCAAAAAACAAAACAAACCATTTTCTCGAACCATTTAAAATTCAAAATTTTTTACAAATCATATCTCTTAGTTTGGGCACCCGTTGGCATACCAATTCATTTTCACTTCACACACACAAAGAAAGGACAAAGAGAAAAAAAAAAAAAAATTAAAAACAACAAAACCCAAACAAACAAAAAAAAAAAATATTAAAAAAAAAATCCGCAATTCTTGACAATTTATAAGTTGGGCAAGCGCCCCAAGAGAAGAAGATCGGATGGGCAAAATTTAAGACAGTATCACATATCATAACCAATAGACAGAGATATAGTGGGAGAGAGTGTGACAGAGAAAGAAAGTAGAAAAAAAAATCTCTAAATAAAAATAATAAAAAAAAACAGAATTTACTAGGTGAAAAGGGAAAATAACATCGTTCCAACGGCGTCCCAAGCGTTAGAACGACAGCCGCAGTCCGGCAGACCCGGCCAAAAGACATTGGAAATGGCCGAGGTTCTAAATTTAGATAATATAATTGCCAGATTGTTGGAAGTGCGTACAGCGCGTCCTGGGAAAAATGTACAATTGAATGAATCGGAAATTCGTGGTTTATGCATTAAGTCCCGCGAAATATTTCTAGCCCAGCCGATATTATTGGAATTGGAGGCACCATTGAAGATATGCGGTGATATACATGGTCAATATTATGATCTATTACGTTTATTTGAATATGGCGGTTATCCGCCAGAATCCAATTATCTATTTCTTGGTGATTATGTCGATCGGGGCAAACAATCATTAGAGACAATTTGCCTATTGTTAGCCTATAAAATAAAATATTCGGAGAATTTCTTTCTTTTGCGCGGTAATCATGAATGCGCCAGTATAAATCGAATCTATGGATTCTATGATGAATGTAAGCGTCGTTATAGTATTAAATTATGGAAAACTTTTACGGATTGTTTCAACTGTTTACCTGTGGTTGCCATTGTTGATGAGAAGATATTTTGTTGCCATGGCGGATTAAGTCCCGATTTAACATCAATGGAGCAAATAAAACGTATAATGCGACCAACCGATGTACCAGATCAAGGACTATTATGTGATTTATTATGGTCTGATCCTGATAAGGACACTATTGGATGGGGTGAAAATGATCGTGGCGTTAGTTTCACTTTTGGTGCCGAAGTCGTCGGTAAATTTCTGCAAAAACATGATTTAGATTTAATTTGTCGTGCACACCAAGTCGTCGAAGATGGCTATGAATTTTTTGCAAAACGTCAATTGGTCACATTGTTTTCGGCACCAAATTATTGCGGTGAATTTGATAATGCAGGCGCTATGATGTCTGTAGATGAAACCCTAATGTGCTCCTTTCAGATCCTCAAGCCAGTTGAGAAGCGTAAGAAGTAATTTACTACATACTTCAGTTATATATATATATATATATATATATATATTTATATGTATGTATATATAAATACCTATATATATATATATAAGTATGTATTTAGATATTTATATATGTGTGTACCTATATATACATATGTATATATATATATATATATCAATGTATGTATATATATACATATATATATATATATATATATATACAATTACATATATAGTCGGTACTATTATGTCAAATGTTGCATCTCCAATATGTGTTTGCTCGTATTATTAACACGATTGTTTTCAATCCGTTGATAGGTAAAAAGTATAAACAGAATGCGAAAAAATAAAAACAAAAAAAAAATATATATATATATATATTTATATATATATATATATATATATATGTGTATATTAATAAAATTAAATAAAGAAAAAAAAAAAAGTTGTGTAAAATAAGAAATATCAAGTAGAAAGTAGAACACAAGTTTATCTTCGTCGTAATAATATTCATAAGCTCATTAGCTATAAAAATAAGAGACTAGCTTGGGTTGAAACAGACGGACGGACAGGCATGCATATTTGGATTCTCCTGTCGACGTTGACCAAGAATATAGTATATATTTATATATACACACCTCCTAAGGATCGTTACAAACTCCTGTACAAAATTCTTATGCATATACTGTATATGAGAAGAATTTAAGAAAATTCGAATTTCCGTTAAAGACGAGAGGGTAAAAAATTCAGATCATGTTAGCCTCGCTGCTAGTTTCTGAACGCCTGATATTTCAAATTAAAACTTGAATGATTTTTACATTTCTAGCTCTATTATTATTATTTTTTTTAACGGAAATTTAAATTCCATTTCCATATTTTTGATATTTGTTTTTTTTTTTTATAAATAATTCTTTATTAATTATTTATTTCTACATTTTTGACTAACAAATATTTAAATTTCTATTTTTTTTATAGTTAGTAATTTAGTAGATAAAATCAAACTAATTATTTTCATAGGATGCCAAATAAAGCCAAAGGGTTCAGGTGTACCATTAGCATAATATTGCAATAAATTAAGCATTAGGCATAAATTGAATCAGTGGCAGCTTGAATTTGATGCCGCGAGTATTTTTAGCTGGCAGCAAAGATTTAAAAAAAAATAGAAAATAAATAATAATTCTTTGATTTTGACTCAAGAATAATCTGAATCATTTTTGATTGTTCTTTTAGTGGTAACGGAAATTGAAATTTCCTTTAATTCATTGAATTTGATATATATATCGACTCCCTATAGCCAACCTCAGTTAGAATCATAAGAAATATCTGTCGAAAAATTAGTTTATAGATTTCTGTAAGCAGTGTGAAAAATCAAGATCTATGTGCAACAAATACAAACAATTTATAATATATTTTAAAGGATCTTATTCTTATATGTAGTCCCTGAAATACAGGAGATGCAAAGGGACTGGCAAACAGACAGCAATAACAATAAAAAACAAAAAAAAAAAAATAGATAAACAAACACGATAAAACTTAACTGACGAAACAGTCAAAACAAAACAGAGTAAAAAAAAAAAAAAAAAACAAATGCCGGCTAAAGTAAAATGGCGCCAAAACGCTTTATTATGCCAAAAGCGAGTAATAACAAATATAAAAATAAAACAAAAGCAACAAAAAATACAGCAACAGAAGAAAAAAAAAACGAAAGGCGGCAAAAAAAAAGGCGACAACAAGAAATTACATTATATGTAATGAGGTCATTTGCGCGTAAACAATCACACACACACACACACAGAGAGACAGACAGACAGACAGATAAGCATAAATGCAGAGTGTGTGTGTGAGAGAGAGAAAGAGAGAGAGATATATAGCTGAGCGATACACATTCACATGTTTATCAACAAACTGCCAAATAAATAAATTATGTTTGCAAAGTTTTTAATAAATAATGAAGTTGAAGCGAGCAACAATGCGAACAAAACGAAGTATAAAAAACAAAAAAAAAAAAACACAAAAAAAAAATAAAAATAAAATAGAAGAAGAAGAAGAAGCGGCAGCAGTAGAAGTAGAAGTAGTAGCAGTGGCAAAAATAACATGCAAAGCGCAAAACAAAAGCAAAATGGCGGCGCACTGAACGAAAACTCTCTATGCATGGACACATATAAGATTATGCGGCAGAGCGAGAAAGAGCCAGTGAGACTGGCAATGCGAGTGAGTGTGTGTGTGAGAGAGGGAGAGAGAGAGAGTGAGAGCGTAAGCGTGAGCAAGCTAGTAAATGAATGAGAGCAAGCAATTGTAAGCCAAAGCGCCTGTCCGCCTATGCATATATATATATATACATATGTATATATATGTGTGTGTATGTGTGTCTCTGTGTGTGAGCTTAAATTCAACATTGCGCTTAGGCTTGCAATTTGTTTCATTTTTCTTTTGTTTTTTTTTTTTTATTGTTCTTTTCTTTGTTTCTTTTTTTCATTGCCAAAATGCATTTGATTTTTTTGTTTTTTGTTTACGTTTTCTTTTTTTTTTGCCTAATGCAATTCGTGCCTACACGCACAGAGAGTGTGTCTGTGTGTGTGTGTGTATTTGAGAGAAAGAGAGAGATAGCAAGCAATTTATTTAGATGAAGATAAATGCCACACCCACAAACGCCTTGCATCTCACTCGAGCAAACGTTGCTTGCTGTCGCATATTTATCATTCTCATTCATTCATTTTTATTGTTATTGTTGTTGTTATTGTTGTTGTTATTGTTGCTGTTGCTGTTATTGTTGCTTTTTGTTCTGATTTGCTTAAAGCTTTTGTATGCCAAAAAGCCGTCGGCTGCGAATATTCTCAATATCATACAGCTTCATTTTACTGTTACTCTCAGTTTCTCTATCTCTTTGTCTCTCTTTCTCACTGGTATACACACTCACTCAGCATATACCTGTCTCTGTCTTGCTAACAGTCAGTATCTATAGTCTCAGTCTTTATATTATGCTAGTAAATTTTGTTGTCAAATATTTTTATTAATTACAAATTATGCGCCTAATGAAATGCGGCAGCAATAGCCCAACAACAAAAACAACAACAACAACAAGGCCAGCGATGCTTTAGCTATACAGTCTCAGTCTCAGTCACAGTCAGAGCCTCAGTCAACGTTGACAGCAACGGTAAACGAAGCCACATCGGCTGCTTTCGTGGGCACTGCCCAAATGAATTTTGCATAAGCTTCAGCCAACCACAATGCAGCAACAGTAGCAGCAGCAGCCAGCAGCCAGCAGCCAGCAGCCTAGCAGCAGCAGCCTAGCAGCAGCAGCAGCAGCAGCACAACAGCAACAATAGTAACAACAGCAGCCAGCAGCAGTCGCAGCAGCAGCCGTAGAATCAGCAATAGTAACTGTCACAGTCGCAGTATAACGAACGATGTTTACCCCATCTCCCCTGCCGCAGCTATGCCTCTCTACGCCCCTGCACACCTCATCGAATCCACCACCAACCTCATTGAACCACAGGCCAAACGATAGCTGCTGCTACTGCTGCTACTGCTGCTGCTCTCTCACTCTCACAGCGCATAGGGTGGTTGCGCAGTGCCAAGAAGCGAGATAGCAATAGCAACAGAGCAACAGAGCAGCTGTGCCAGTATGTGAACGTGTCCGAGTGAGAGGCAAATAGCCAAAGAGCGCCAAGGGTGCAAACCAATAACAGTCTGACTAATTTTGGGATTGGTTTATAATTGAAGAGTTTGCCATTGTATTTGCTCTGGTAGCGGGCAGCGGGCAGCGGGCAGCGGTCAGGAAGCAGCGAACAGTAGGCAGCAGGCAGCGAACAGCAAGCAGCAGTCAGCAAGCAGCAGACAGTGGGCAACTCTTGTAGTTTTTGTTTATTTTTTTATTTTTATTTTCATATTATTTTTGTATTTCTTTTTTGTTGTTGTTGTTGTTGTTGTTGTTGTTTTCAGCATAGTATAAATTTTGTGCTTGCTGCATAGTGCTCTGGTCTCTGACACTCTTATATACACTATTGCTATACTATATGCTTACAACGGCGACGGCAACGGTCACGTTGTTGGCTCCCTAGCAGAGCTGTCTTATTGTTTTTCATAGGCCTCCCCCAAAGGCGCGCCTGCTTATCATTTTAGAGTTTTACATAATTGGCACAGCGCACAGCAAAACTTTGCAAGCACAGTCACGTACATAGATATGTCTATCTGTGTGTCTCTCTCTCTCTGTGTGTGTGTAAGTGTTGTATATGCATACACTACACTATATAGAAATATGTGTGTATGTATGTATGTAAATATGTATGCATGTTTATCAGTATGTATATATGTATGTATGTAAATATGTATGTATGTATATATGTATATATGTATGTATAAATATTAGTGTCTTTATGTATTTGTCTGTCCATGCATATATATGTATATGTACATCTATCTGTATGTATGTATGTATGTATGTATGTATGTATGTATGTATGTTTGTATGTATACTTTGTATGTAACTGAATAGCATTGTACGTGCTCACGTTTTCCTGTTCATTTTCTAAGCGTTGTACGAGGGGCGTGGTATGTTTTCTACATATATGTATATACACACACAGACACACACACACACACACACACATAGGCATAGACATAGACATACATTTATACATTTGTATGCTAGTTTTGAACTGCGCCACATTCAAAAAGATAAATAAATATGAGTTTTGCCGCTTCTGCCATATCTTCCCACAATCCCACATCTACTCTCCTACGCCAGCACTCTCTACTCCCCACTTCCACTTCCACTTACCACTCAAATACTACACTTTACTCACTGACGCGCAACATAAATGGGCGTCATGGTTATATATGCTGCCTGCCCCAATGTTACCATCCCCCTGCCCATTGGCCCACTGTCACTGTGCTGTTGGCTCTATTGGCGTTTTTCATTGTAGCATACTTTTCAGCTGTAATCTGTTTAAATGCTTAACAAAGCAACAAACGCCAAATGGCCAGAAAGTAGATGGAGGCAAAAAACAGCAATGGCAATGGCGATGGCGATAGCGATGGTTGAGTGTAAAAGAGCAAGCAAGAGTGCGAGAGAAAGAGAGCATAAGAGAGAGAGAGAGAGAGAGTGTGTGTGTGTTTGAGTGCAGCTTGTATGCGAATGAACGAGACAAGTGAGAAATACACATAAATATATAGACGAACACAGACACAGATAAAGACACACACAAACATATATAAATACATAACGTATACGTAGCATATGCCATGGTGCTAGCTAACTTGGCTGACTGCCTGCCTGGCTGGTTGCCTGGCTTGGCTGACTAGCTGCGGCCCTCATGCTTTTTAGTTGCTATTCATATTTGTTTTAATAATTGAACAATTCTATAAATTTTTGATGCTTAGACAAAAGAGTTGTGTGCCCCATGTCCGTATCCGTATCCATAACCGTGTCCGTGTTCGTGTCCATGTTGTCGTTTTTCGTGTCCGTCTCTATCTACATCTTCGTCTCCGTCTCCGTTTCTGTCTACGGCAACATCTCCGCCTACATTTCCGTTTTCGAGCTGCCTTGCCAGTCTCTTTAAGCTTGTCTTTGTGTGAGTCTCATTCGGTTAAGATGCTTGCCAAACAGCTGCCTACAATACACTCTATCTTTCTCTTTTCTCTCTCTCTCTTTCACACACACACACATTGAGAGTGAACTATGTTGCCTTGTCTTTCGTTCAATTAAAGCTACATGACACAAAAGATTTCGTAACAAGTGCTTTAGCCTCTCATCTCCCTCTCCCCCCTCACTGACCCACTCCACAGTCCTCCCCCACCACACTACATCAACTCATTCCCCCAATGCATTGGCAACGGAACCCTTTAGCTCATCAACACTGTCAGACGCTTGAAAAAAGTTGCGCCACTTTCTCAAGTAGAGTTTTAAGATTTTCTCTTCTTCTTATTGTTGTTGTTGTTGCTTGTTGTTGTTGCTGATGATGCTGCTGCTACTTGTTATTATTATTGTTGTTGTTGTTAAGCAAAGGGTTCAACTTTGGGACTGGACTTTCATTAGAAAGTTCTGCTTGTTGTATTTGTTGTTGTTGTTACTTTTCTTATACTTGTTGTTGTTGCTGTTACTGTTTTTTATTCTCTCTCATCTTTATTGTTGTTGTTGTTGTTGCTGTTTATTTTTATTTTTTAGCTTGTTTGGTTTTTACTTTGTCTTTTTGAACTTTAAATGTGTCTGAAGATAGATATGCAACTAAATAATTCATGCACTAAAACATAAGATTACATTTAGTATAAGGTCATTTATTATAATAATCCATAAGCTGTATGTGTATCTATGTGTGGGTGTGTTTCTGTGTGTGTGAGTGTTTATAGCTATTATAAGAGTATACTCTCTCTCTCTCTCTCGCTCTTTCTAGCTCTTTATTTTGCGCTGTAGATGGAATTATGTCTATGCATATGTATACATGTATATATCTGTGTATGTATGTATAAGTGTATGTGTGTGTGTACATAATCTCATTATGTATATATAGCATATACCATATATATATATATATATATATATATATATATATATATATATATATATATATGTCGCTCAGTTTATTTCATTGCGTACATTTTATGTGCTTTTAATGAACATTTTCAAAAGATTTTTCTCATTAATAATAATAATAACAATAAAAAGAATAATAATATTTAACTGTTTACTGAGATTTTATTATTAAATTTCTAAATATGAAAGATATATATATATTATATACCATTGATTATTTATAATGCAATTTATTTTAAATATTAAGAATTAAGATAAATTTTTTTTTGTTTTTCTTTTTAATAATTAAATGAAATTCAAATCAAATATTCATTGATTTTACTAGAAGAAAAAAAAAAAACATAAATTCAATTAAATTATAAAAAGAATTCTTAAAAAGTGTTGCTTTATTTTTACACTTCGAAAAAAAAAATAAAAAATATATATATACATATATATATTTATATATATATATATATGTATATATATATATAGGAAAACTGAAGGTTTCATATTAAGCTTCTATCGAATGTTATATCAAATAATTGATAATATCACTTTATAATTACTTATTATTTTTTTTTTTATTTATTTATTTTTGTTTTTAATTTTTATTTTTTTTATTTATTTTTATAATTTTATTAGTTTACTCTTTGTCCTTGTAAAATATTTGTAAGTCTTTCTTCAATTACATAAATATTTAAATTCAAAATTTTAAATTAATAATTAAAAATTTTTTTTTTAAATTTTCTTTCCCACAATCTGCAAATGCAATCCTTAAAAAAAAAAAAAAAAAAACTAGATGCACCATTCAATGGATCAACTGGACATGCTGGATCCGACGGGCTCGATGACAACGTTAGCGCCCATATCGGAATCACCATTAACGCCCACACATCAGCACCTGCACGGTTCCTATCACAGTATGAATCACATGATGAGCCATCACCATCCGGGCACGTTAAGTGGTCACACGGCGGGTAAATATCAGTTCAACCAGCAGCAACCACATCCCAACCACTGTGCTGATTACCAAGCATTTAATGCAGGGCACCATGGTCACTCAGCGGTACATCATCCTGTCATAACGGCGGCTGTTGCAGCCGCTGGCCTGCATCCTGATACAGACACAGATCCGCGCGAGCTGGAAGCGTTTGCGGAGCGCTTTAAGCAACGCCGCATTAAGCTGGGTAAGCTTTTGCCATTAGCATTTGCATTAGCATTTACATTAGCATTAATATTTGAATATCATTATCATTGGCATTTTCATTATCATTAACATTATCATGATTATTATTATTATTATTATTATTATTATCATTGTCATTATCATTGTCCCTATTATTATCTTTATCATTATCATTCTCATTCCTGATTTCATTATCATTGGCATTATTATAATCATTATAATTATTATTATGATTATCATTGGCATTATTATTATTATTATCATCATTATCATTATCATTATCATTATCATTATTATTATTATTATCATTATCATTATCATTATCATTATCATTATCATTATCATTATCATTATCATTATCATTATCATTATCATTATCATTATCATTATCATTATCATTATCATTATCATTATCATTATCATTATCATTATCATTATCATTATCATTATCATTATCATTATCATTATCATTATCATTATCATTATCATTATCATTATCATTATCATTATCATTATCATTATCATTATCATTATCATTATCATTATCATTATCATTATCATTATCATTATCATTATCATTATCATTATCATTATCATTATCATTATCATTATCATTATCATTATCATTATCATTATCATTATCATTATCATTATCATTATCATTATCATTATCATTATCATTATCATTATCATTTTCATTATCATTATCATTATCATTATCATTATCATTATCATTATCATTATCATTATCATTATCATTATCATTATCATTATCATTATCATTATCATTATCATTATCATTATCATTATCATTATCATTATCATTATCATTATCATTATCATTATCATTATCATTATCATTATCATTATCATTATCATTATCATTATCATTATCATTATCATTATCATTATCATTATCATTATCATTATCATTATCATTATCATTATCATTATCATTATCATTATCATTATCATTTTCATTATCATTATCATTATCATTATCATTATCATTATCATTATCATTATCATTATCATTATCATTATCATTATCATTATCATTATCATTATCATTATCATTATCAATTGAAAATTCAAAATTTAATCCCAACTTTTTTCTAGTGAATTCTTCCATTCAAAGTGATCAATTTGATAATATGAATAAGATATTCATAAGATATTCGATAACTTGAATATAAATTTTTTTTTTATATTGTTAGGTGTTACGCAAGCTGATGTAGGCAAAGCATTGGCCAATCTCAAGTTACCTGGCGTCGGTGCACTGTCACAGAGCACAATCTGTAGATTTGAGAGTCTGACACTGTCGCACAACAACATGATCGCACTTAAACCAATACTGCAGGCATGGCTCGAGGAGGCTGAGGCGCAGGCAAAGAATAAACGAAGAGATCCCGATGCGCCAAGTGTTCTGCCGGCTGGCGAAAAGAAAAGGTAGAAAGTGTTTTAATTACAAAAAGAAAAAAAAACGGTAAACAAACTAACCAACCAACCAACCAACCAAAACTAAGACTTTTAGCTACCCGCTGCCAATCCAATAATCACAAATCAAAATTTATCAAACATCAAATCATTCTACATCCCTTAATCCATAATTCACAATCCTCCTTATACTCCTGCTATCCCATTCATCACCACAATTTACCGCAAATTTACTTATAATTGGCAAAAAGTTTTAATTTGGCAACGTGTGAAAATTGGCTAAAAATCTCAAAAATTTAATATAAATTATGAAAAATGTGTATGAAAAGCAATAATCAAAAAAAAAAAAACAAAAAGTGGAACGACTGTTAGATACCCAGTACCCAAGTACATAAACATCAATTGACACACAGACATCTATATAAACATACGGAAGTTAAACTAATATATTAAATAAATGAAATATAGGAAAATTAATATAAATCGGAAATATAGAAAATACTATATAATATAAATACTAGAAATGATCCTATGTATTATTCGAGACGCACAAATCTGATTCGACAAACGTATTGAACATTGTAACTTTAACTGATGATTAATGACTGATGACTACTTCTACCCATTTTATCTATGGGTACTGGGTATTTTTTTCTTTTTCTTTTGTTGTCTATCTGGCTAATCTGAAATGAAAAACCGCTAAAAAAAAAACCCAAATACCAACAACAACAGCAATTAGACTATGAACAACATGAAGTAAAACAGTTAACAGATAACAGACAACAGACAGATACCAACGTTAGGGCCCATTTCTAAAGTAATCTATATCGAGTCTTTTTTCAAGAAAAAGGACTTCCATTGCGGCACCTGAAAAGCGTTCTCTGGAAGCCTACTTCGCCGTCCAGCCAAGACCATCTGGTGAGAAAATCGCTGCCATTGCCGAAAAGCTGGATTTGAAGAAAAACGTGGTACGCGTCTGGTTCTGCAATCAACGCCAAAAACAAAAACGTATGAAATTTGCTGCACAACAACACTGACAATCAAATAACACAGCCACACAATTAGGTATAGTTAGTAGTGTAACACCATCAATGACTGGACATGGCTCGGCGGGATTTGGATACTGATAATCATTTATGACGGCAGCAACATCAGCAGCAGCGGTAGCGACAACAACTATAACAGCAATTGCAACGACAACATCAACATCGGAAGAAGCAACAGCAGCAGGACCACCAGCATCAGCACTATCAACAGCAACAGCAGCAGCTTCTTCTATTCCTTCTTCTCTACCCATAATGGGCGACTATTATCTTTAGTGATTCGATTTGGATACCGTTTCGGATTAGGATTAGGATTTGATTCAATTGGATGATGTTTGGCCGCCAAATCAGCAAGAACGACAACAGCAGCACCAACAGCAACAGCGACAGCAACAACAACAGCAGCAGCAGCAGCAGCACCACCACCACCACCTCCAGCACCAACAACAACAATAACTACAATAACAACAATAATTCTAATTCTACTACCACTACAATAATTTCAATTCTCATTTTACAGTCTCTGGGCAGCCCAAAAAAAAAAAAAAAAAAAAAAAAACTACAACAACACACTCACACAGGCACAACCAAACACACAAACACACACACAAAAAGACACATACACTTACACACACAACAGATATGTTAATCATGTAAAAGTATAAAAAAAAACTAAAAAAAAAAAACAAAAACAAAAATCAAAATCAACTACAAGAATTTTTTAGGAACGAATAATGAAACAATGGACCAACATATCAAATGCAATAATTTCTTGACTTGTACAGCACAACAGATAGGTGCGTAATCATGTACACAAGTCCATTAAAAACAAAAACTAAATAATACAAAAACAAAAACAAGTAATGAGGGTCATACTACGAGAATTTGCTCGGAACGATATAATGACACGGTGGCCCAACAGTATCAAATGCATATAATTTATTTTGCATCGTGCTATGGCGCACCGGCCAATTTTAAGGTGCGATAAAAACACAATTCTATTCAAAAACAAAATCGTCTCGGAAATCGAACCGCGGACCTCATGCACGCGAGTTCAACCCTCTAACCACTGAGCCACGCTCTTCACAAGTGTGAGAAACACTGAGTAAATGTTGCCGTCGTATGGGGTGCGCACAGAAAGCAAGCGTACGCCTCTCAACTTTTGAAATTTGAAATGTGTATAACTTCCATGTAAAAAAGAGCTGTAGCTCGACTGGGTATGCTTCACATCGTCTCTATCGAACTGTGGAGGCGGTGGGGGGCGAGGCAAAAATCCACACTAAGCTTGATCTGTCTGCAAACGCTACAGACGCTATGCGGTGAGAGCAGCAGGCAAGTCTCGATCGCTTATAGTCTCCGAGAACTGCCTGCTCATACGTTTGACGTACAGACGGACATGCTCCAATCGACTTCGGCATGTTGATCCTGAGTCAGGATATATATACCAAATGGGTCGGCCACGCCATCCTTATGGGTGATACATACATATTGCTAACTTGTCACTAACCCAATATACTCATGGTACCCAATGGGCACCGGGTGTAGGAGTGTTCAAAATGTAATTTATGGTGCCAAAAAAGAACCAAGTAAGGAGGCTATAGTCGGGGGCGCTCGGCTATATAATACTCGGTGCCCAAAGATATATTATATCTTGATCTTGTAAAACTTGCAATCTAATTTACAAGCACTTAAAAAAGCAAAAAGATCGCCTCGGAAAGTCGAACCGCGGACCTCTCGCACGCAAGTTCATACCGATCGTACACCACTGAGCCACATTGAAAAAAAAAACGGACACTAGGTCCAATGTTGCCGTACGTCGGCGAGAGAGCCTGAGGCAAGCGTACGCTATGGAGACGCCTCTCAACTTTATGGGGTCGGCCATGCGTATACCTTCCATGGGTAGTTATCCGATCTGTACCAAATTTGCACACAACGTCTAGATACACAAAGTCAATATACTCTTGGTACCACAATGGGCACCGTAGTATGAAGCAAGAACAGGGTGTGGGTTAAGATGGTGTGCTCAGCAATGGTTCTCAACTGATTTGAGGAGGCGGTGGGGGGCGCGAAAAAATCCAAAATAAAGTTGATCTGCCTGTAACTAATGCAAGCACATATGCAAATAAAAATGATAGTCTACAAGCTCTATATAGTCTCTGAGATCTGTGTGTATCATACGGACGTACAGACGGTCAGACGGACATGGTCCAATCGACTCGGCTGGTGATCCTGAGTCAGAATACATGTATACACTTTATGGGGTCGGCCACGTCTCCTTATGGGTGTTACATGCATTTGCTGCTGTCACAAAGTTAATCTACGTCTTGGTACCCAATGGACCCCTGAGTCTAAAAAGAAAGCAATATGATTTAAAATCTTTTCGAGCAATTTCGCAACTGATTTGAGATAATTCCAATTAATTAAAAAAATCATATATGTCACGGGTGTAAGTACAGATACATATACATATATGATACAAATATATAGATATACGTAGACCATTGATATATAGCTACATACATATACAATGTCATTTTTTTTTTATTATTTTCAAATTCGACGTCTTTATCTCTGATCAATAAGAATTTAAATATTCTCTTCGGCATGCCGAAAAGATTATATCAGTGCAGGGTTAAGCGAACATATCATTTGATCTATATGATATAGTAGTCCGATTTGCTCTAAATTGAACTGAAATATAACATTGACATCCTGTAAGTTTTAGTGCATTAAACGAAAAAACTAAAACCAGCTGAGCGTCTGGCTTAGGTAGATAGATGCTGATCAAGAATATATATATTCTTTAAGACCTAACCATCTCTCAGTTCCTGCAAGGGTATAACATAATATTTACGTTATGTCTGCATATATCCAATGGTCTTTGATGTTCACTAACACTAATCAATCATTTTCTAAATTCATTTTATTTTTTCAGATTTAAAAAAAAAAAAAATAAATAAAATAGTAAAAAAAAAATTTAACTACAAAAAAAGCCAAAATAATTAACAAAACAAAAAAGAAAATAAAATAAAAAGAAAAAAACAAAGAACTTGAAATGATAAATACATAACATAACATTAACATACAAATATAATAGTCGCCCATTATGGGTAGAGAAGAAGGAATAGAAGAAGCTGCTGCTGTTGCTGTTGATAGTGCTGATGCTGGTGGTCCTGCTGCTGTTGCTTCTTCCGATGTTGATGTTGTCGTTGCAATTGCTGTTATAGTTGTTGTCGCTACCGCTGCTGCTGATGTTGCTGCCGTCATAAATGATTATCAGTATCCAAATCCCGCCGAGCCATGTCCAGTCATTGATGGTGTTACACTACTAACTATACCTAATTGTGTGGCTGTGTTATTTGATTGTCAGTGTTGTTGTGCAGCAAATTTCATACGTTTTTGTTTTTGGCGTTGATTGCAGAACCAGACGCGTACCACGTTTTTCTTCAAATCCAGCTTTTCGGCAATGGCAGCGATTTTCTCACCAGATGGTCTTGGCTGGACGGCGAAGTAGGCTTCCAGAGAACGCTTTTCAGGTGCCGCAATGGAAGTCCTTTTTCTTGAAAAAAGACTCGATATAGATTACTTTAGAAATGGGCCCTAACGTTGGTATCTGTCTGTTGTCTGTTATCTGTTAACTGTTTTACTTCATGTTGTTCATAGTCTAATTGCTGTTGTTGTTGGTATTTGGGTTTTTTTTTTAGCGGTTTTTCATTTCAGATTAGCCAGATAGACAACAAAAGAAAAAGAAAAAAATACCCAGTACCCATAGATAAAATGGGTAGAAGTAGTCATCAGTCATTAATCATCAGTTAAAGTTACAATGTTCAATACGTTTGTCGAATCAGATTTGTGCGTCTCGAATAATACATAGGATCATTTCTAGTATTTATATTATATAGTATTTTCTATATTTCCGATTTATATTAATTTTCCTATATTTCATTTATTTAATATATTAGTTTAACTTCCGTATGTTTATATAGATGTCTGTGTGTCAATTGATGTTTATGTACTTGGGTACTGGGTATCTAACAGTCGTTCCACTTTTTGTTTTTTTTTTTTTTGATTATTGCTTTTCATACACATTTTTCATAATTTATATTAAATTTTTGAGATTTTTAGCCAATTTTCACACGTTGCCAAATTAAAACTTTTTGCCAATTATAAGTAAATTTGCGGTAAATTGTGGTGATGAATGGGATAGCAGGAGTATAAGGAGGATTGTGAATTATGGATTAAGGGATGTAGAATGATTTGATGTTTGATAAATTTTGATTTGTGATTATTGGATTGGCAGCGGGTAGCTAAAAGTCTTAGTTTTGGTTGGTTGGTTGGTTGGTTAGTTTGTTTACCGTTTTTTTTTCTTTTTGTAATTAAAACACTTTCTACCTTTTCTTTTCGCCAGCCGGCAGAACACTTGGCGCATCGGGATCTCTTCGTTTATTCTTTGCCTGCGCCTCAGCCTCCTCGAGCCATGCCTGCAGTATTGGTTTAAGTGCGATCATGTTGTTGTGCGACAGTGTCAGACTCTCAAATCTACAGATTGTGCTCTGTGACAGTGCACCGACGCCAGGTAACTTGAGATTGGCCAATGCTTTGCCTACATCAGCTTGCGTAACACCTAACAATATAAAAAAAAAATTTATATTCAAGTTATCGAATATCTTATGAATATCTTATTCATATTATCAAATTGATCACTTTGAATGGAAGAATTCACTAGAAAAAAGTTGGGATTAAATTTTGAATTTTCAATTGATAATGATAATGATAATGATAATGATAATGATAATGATAATGATAATGATAATGATAATGATAATGATAATGATAATGATAATGATAATGATAATGATAATGAAAATGATTTAATGATAATGATAATGATAATGATAATGATAATGATAATGATAATGATAATGATAATGATAATGATAATGATAATGATAATGATAATGATAATGATAATGATAATGATAATGATAATGATAATGATAATGATAATGATAATGATAATGATAATGATAATGATAATGATAATGATAATGATAATGATAATGATAATGATAATGATAATGATAATGATAATGATAATGATAATGATAATGATAATGATAATGATAATGATAATGATAATGAAAATGATAATGATAATGATAATGATAATGATAATGATAATGATAATGATAATGATAATGATAATGTAATGATAATGATAATGATAATGATAATGATAATGATAATGATAATGATAATGATAATGATAATGATAATGATAATGATAATGATAATGATAATGATAATGATAATGATAATGATAATGATAATGATAATGATAATGATAATGATAATGATAATGATAATGATAATGATAATGATAATGATAATGATAATGATAATGATAATGATAATGATAATGATAATGATAATGATAATGATAATGATAATGATAATGATAATGATAATGATAATGATAATGATAATGATAATGATAATGATAATGATAATGATAATGATAATGATAATGATAATAATAATAATAATGATAATGATAATGATAATGATAATGATGATAATAATAATAATAATGCCAATGATAATCATAATAATAATTATAATGATTATAATAATGCCAATGATAATGAAATCAGGAATGAGAATGATAATGATAAAGATAATAATAGGGACAATGATAATGACAATGATAATAATAATAATAATAATAATAATAATCATGATAATGTTAATGATAATGAAAATGCCAATGATAATGATATTCAAATATTAATGCTAATGTAAATGCTAATGCAAATGCTAATGGCAAAAGCTTACCCAGCTTAATGCGGCGTTGCTTAAAGCGCTCCGCAAACGCTTCCAGCTCGCGCGGATCTGTGTCTGTATCAGGATGCAGGCCAGCGGCTGCAACAGCCGCCGTTATGACAGGATGATGTACCGCTGAGTGACCATGGTGCCCTGCATTAAATGCTTGGTAATCAGCACAGTGGTTGGGATGTGGTTGCTGCTGGTTGAACTGATATTTACCCGCCGTGTGACCACTTAACGTGCCCGGATGGTGATGGCTCATCATGTGATTCATACTGTGATAGGAACCGTGCAGGTGCTGATGTGTGGGCGTTAATGGTGATTCCGATATGGGCGCTAACGTTGTCATCGAGCCCGTCGGATCCAGCATGTCCAGTTGATCCATTGAATGGTGCATCTAGTTTTTTTTTTTTTTTTTTTTTTTTTAAGGATTGCATTTGCAGATTGTGGGAAAGAAAATTAAAAAAAAAAATTTTAAATTATTAATTTAAAATTTTGAATTTAAATATGTATGTAATTGAAGAAAGACTTACAAATATTTTACAAGGACAAAGAGTAAACTAATAAAATTATAAAAATAAATAAAAAAAATAAAAATTAAAAAAAAAAATAAATAAATAAAAAAAAAATAATAAGTAATTATAAAGTGATATTATCAATTATTTGATATAACATTCGATAGAAGCTTAATATGAAACCTTCAGTTTTCCTATATATATATATACATATATATATATATATAAATATATATATGTATATATATATTTTTTATTTTTTTTTTCGAAGTGTAAAAATAAAGCAACACTTTTTAAGAATTCTTTTTATAATTTAATTGAATTTATGTTTTTTTTTTTTCTTCTAGTAAAATCAATGAATATTTGATTTGAATTTCATTTAATTATTAAAAAGAAAAACAAAAAAAAATTTATCTTAATTCTTAATATTTAAAATAAATTGCATTATAAATAATCAATGGTATATAATATATATATATCTTTCATATTTAGAAATTTAATAATAAAATCTCAGTAAACAGTTAAATATTATTATTCTTTTTATTGTTATTATTATTATTAATGAGAAAAATCTTTTGAAAATGTTCATTAAAAGCACATAAAATGTACGCAATGAAATAAACTGAGCGACATATATATATATATATATATATATATATATATATATATATATATATATGGTATATGCTATATATACATAATGAGATTATGTACACACACACATACACTTATACATACATACACAGATATATACATGTATACATATGCATAGACATAATTCCATCTACAGCGCAAAATAAAGAGCTAGAAAGAGCGAGAGAGAGAGAGAGAGTATACTCTTATAATAGCTATAAACACTCACACACACAGAAACACACCCACACATAGATACACATACAGCTTATGGATTATTATAATAAATGACCTTATACTAAATGTAATCTTATGTTTTAGTGCATGAATTATTTAGTTGCATATCTATCTTCAGACACATTTAAAGTTCAAAAAGACAAAGTAAAAACCAAACAAGCTAAAAAATAAAAATAAACAGCAACAACAACAACAACAATAAAGATGAGAGAGAATAAAAAACAGTAACAGCAACAACAACAAGTATAAGAAAAGTAACAACAACAACAAATACAACAAGCAGAACTTTCTAATGAAAGTCCAGTCCCAAAGTTGAACCCTTTGCTTAACAACAACAACAATAATAATAACAAGTAGCAGCAGCATCATCAGCAACAACAACAAGCAACAACAACAACAATAAGAAGAAGAGAAAATCTTAAAACTCTACTTGAGAAAGTGGCGCAACTTTTTTCAAGCGTCTGACAGTGTTGATGAGCTAAAGGGTTCCGTTGCCAATGCATTGGGGGAATGAGTTGATGTAGTGTGGTGGGGGAGGACTGTGGAGTGGGTCAGTGAGGGGGGAGAGGGAGATGAGAGGCTAAAGCACTTGTTACGAAATCTTTTGTGTCATGTAGCTTTAATTGAACGAAAGACAAGGCAACATAGTTCACTCTCAATGTGTGTGTGTGTGAAAGAGAGAGAGAGAAAAGAGAAAGATAGAGTGTATTGTAGGCAGCTGTTTGGCAAGCATCTTAACCGAATGAGACTCACACAAAGACAAGCTTAAAGAGACTGGCAAGGCAGCTCGAAAACGGAAATGTAGGCGGAGATGTTGCCGTAGACAGAAACGGAGACGGAGACGAAGATGTAGATAGAGACGGACACGAAAAACGACAACATGGACACGAACACGGACACGGTTATGGATACGGATACGGACATGGGGCACACAACTCTTTTGTCTAAGCATCAAAAATTTATAGAATTGTTCAATTATTAAAACAAATATGAATAGCAACTAAAAAGCATGAGGGCCGCAGCTAGTCAGCCAAGCCAGGCAACCAGCCAGGCAGGCAGTCAGCCAAGTTAGCTAGCACCATGGCATATGCTACGTATACGTTATGTATTTATATATGTTTGTGTGTGTCTTTATCTGTGTCTGTGTTCGTCTATATATTTATGTGTATTTCTCACTTGTCTCGTTCATTCGCATACAAGCTGCACTCAAACACACACACACTCTCTCTCTCTCTCTCTCTTATGCTCTCTTTCTCTCGCACTCTTGCTTGCTCTTTTACACTCAACCATCGCTATCGCCATCGCCATTGCCATTGCTGTTTTTTGCCTCCATCTACTTTCTGGCCATTTGGCGTTTGTTGCTTTGTTAAGCATTTAAACAGATTACAGCTGAAAAGTATGCTACAATGAAAAACGCCAATAGAGCCAACAGCACAGTGACAGTGGGCCAATGGGCAGGGGGATGGTAACATTGGGGCAGGCAGCATATATAACCATGACGCCCATTTATGTTGCGCGTCAGTGAGTAAAGTGTAGTATTTGAGTGGTAAGTGGAAGTGGAAGTGGGGAGTAGAGAGTGCTGGCGTAGGAGAGTAGATGTGGGATTGTGGGAAGATATGGCAGAAGCGGCAAAACTCATATTTATTTATCTTTTTGAATGTGGCGCAGTTCAAAACTAGCATACAAATGTATAAATGTATGTCTATGTCTATGCCTATGTGTGTGTGTGTGTGTGTGTGTCTGTGTGTGTATATACATATATGTAGAAAACATACCACGCCCCTCGTACAACGCTTAGAAAATGAACAGGAAAACGTGAGCACGTACAATGCTATTCAGTTACATACAAAGTATACATACAAACATACATACATACATACATACATACATACATACATACATACAGATAGATGTACATATACATATATATGCATGGACAGACAAATACATAAAGACACTAATATTTATACATACATATATACATATATACATACATACATATTTACATACATACATATATACATACTGATAAACATGCATACATATTTACATACATACATACACACATATTTCTATATAGTGTAGTGTATGCATATACAACACTTACACACACACAGAGAGAGAGAGACACACAGATAGACATATCTATGTACGTGACTGTGCTTGCAAAGTTTTGCTGTGCGCTGTGCCAATTATGTAAAACTCTAAAATGATAAGCAGGCGCGCCTTTGGGGGAGGCCTATGAAAAACAATAAGACAGCTCTGCTAGGGAGCCAACAACGTGACCGTTGCCGTCGCCGTTGTAAGCATATAGTATAGCAATAGTGTATATAAGAGTGTCAGAGACCAGAGCACTATGCAGCAAGCACAAAATTTATACTATGCTGAAAACAACAACAACAACAACAACAACAACAAAAAAGAAATACAAAAATAATATGAAAATAAAAATAAAAAAATAAACAAAAACTACAAGAGTTGCCCACTGT
>JBAMBR010001619.1:0-15566 GCA_037044475.1 Zaprionus obscuricornis
AATATGTCTATCATAGTTTGTGAACAATATTTATTTTTTATATATATACAATTCATATTGCTGACAAACTACAAAAGATCTATATAAATCACAACAAAAATTGATATTTTATAGTTAATAATATAAATTCCTAATCAGTTTTGAATGATTATTATAAATTTCCAAATTATTTTTGAGAAGTGCTACACACAAATTATACATTTGTAATTTGAGACTATTAACAATATTTGAGGATTATATTGGTCACAAACTCCAAAAACTATCTATCTAAATCAAGTTAAAATTGTGAAAGTGTAATAAAAAATTAAAATCTTATCCGGCTTACGTTTATAGTTTAGCGACAATTGCTAAATATTTTTTTTATTCTTAATAAAAATATTGGCAGTTGTCGATCAATTATAAATGATGATGATTATTATGAAGAGAATTTCAATGACCAAATTATATTTATTATTATTTTATTTCAATTTGTAAATAAATATATAAATCTATGGAGTCTATTCAATATTTGTGTAATTTTAGTTCACAAATATTGCTAATAGACTGTGAAAGATCTATGTAAAACTCATCGAAATTACTGATTGGAAATCTTTTACACATGAATAAAATTTATTTTTTGTAAAGGTGTGCACATAAATCAAAAGTTGATAGATATATATATATGGTATATATATATTCTATCATAGCCTGTTATCAATATATATGACTGATTTTTATATATGCATAATACTGATGACAGACTACGAAAGTTTTATATAAATCACCAAATTACGTAAGTTTTAAATGTGCAAAACTTAATTTAAATCATTAAATCTCACTTTAAATTGCTGTTATACACACAACACAAAAGTTATATGTATTACTGATGGACTTGGACGGATCTCTGTACATCACATTGAAATTTTGTGACTAAGAGCTTGCAATAAATGAGTGTTCAATATTACAAATCAGTTATATATACGTGTACATATAGCTAGCATTATATTACGATACCCTCGGGATTTTCCTTTATTGGTGAAAATGTTGGGGTTTCATAATATTATGAGAGATCTATATAAGCTTCAGCATCGTAACTTAAATTGTGAAAAAAAGTGAAAACATAATTTTTTTTTACTACTAATTTTTTTTTTTTTTAAGTGTTTTCAGTGAGTATTACAAATCAAATATATAGCTAGCATTATCATAGCTTGTTATTGAGATTTTCTTTTATACGTGTAAAGCTCAATGGCAAGGTAAGATTATGAAAGTTCTATATAAACCGCACAGTAGTATAATTTGTGAAAATTGTGAAATTATATATACATATAGACATATCGGAGACTATCGACCATTTTTGTTTATGATATCGGTGACAAGCTCTAAAATGATCTATTTAAATCAAGTTAAAACTGTGAAAGTGTTATAAAAAAAAAATTAAAATCTTATATTGCTGACGTTTATAGTCTAGCGGCAATTGCTTTATATTTTTGTTTTTTATGAAAGTTTATAAAAAATTATATTTATTATTATTTTTATTTGAATTTGTAAATAATTATATAAATCTATCGAGTCTATTCAATATTTCTGTAATTTTAGTTCACAAATATTGCGAATAGACTATCAATCAGCTGTACGTATATAGAAAACTCGTCGGCAATTAGCTGATTGGAATATTTTTGTTTTTTATTGAGTAAGTTGTGCACATATGTAAATCAAAAGGATATAGTGTATAATTATTATTTCTGTCATAGGCAGTTATTAGTAATTATGACTGTTTTTAGATATGCATAATACTGATGATTGAGCTACGAAAGATCTATATAAACCACAGCCTGGAATTAACTTGCGAATAAGACAAGTTTCATGATGAGAAATTAATGAGTGATACAAAAATACAAACTCCTGAAAATATGTAAATCTAAAAGTCATATTATAGGATATCATAAATATTATCTATATCTTTAATCGATCGTCAACTGATATCGTGCTTTATTTTTTATATTGCAGCAATATAGCATAATAGTGTTGACTGATATGTGAGAGATATGTAACCTCCCTGTCAATTTACAGGCAGTTATTAGATATTTATGACATAGTTTTTGAGCCAAAGCGCTATTAATGACAGAGTGAGTGACTACGAATCAGATCTATAGCTAGCATTACCACAGCCTGCAATTGATAGATAGATAGTTTTTGGAGCTTGTGACTAATATCATACTCAAATATTGTTGAAAGTCTTAGACAGATATATGTATAATTTAGGTATAGCACTTCTCAAAAATTATTTTATAATTTATAATAATCATTCATATATAAATTCATTAGGAATTTATATTATTAACTATAAAATATCAATTTTTGTTGTGATTTATATAGATCTTTTGTAGTTTGTCAGCAATATGAATTGTATATATATAAAAATAAATATTGTTCACAAACTATGATAGACATATTATGTATGCTAAATTATTTATTATCTCACAATTTTCACAAATTAAACTACTGTGCAAGATTATATAGATCTCTCATAATCTTACCTTGCCATGGAGTTTTACACATATAAGAGAAAATCTCAATAGCAAGCTATGATAATGCTAGCTATATATTTGATTTTTAATACTCACTCTTTCATTAATAGCGCTTTGGCACAAAAAATATTTAAAAAATATTTAAAACTCATGTAAATTGAAGGGAGGTTACATATCTCTCACATATCAGTCAACAATATTATGTTATATTACTGAAATATAAAAAATAAAACACGATATTAGTTGACGATCGATTAAAGATATAGATAATATTTATGATATCATATAATATGAATTTTAGATTTACATATTTTTAGGATTTTTTATTTTTGTATCACTCATTAATTTTCACATGAAACTTTTATTATTTGCAAGTTAATTCCAGGCTGTGGTTTATATAGATCTTTCGTAGTCAATCATCAGTATTATGCATATCTAAAAACAGTCATAAATACTAATAACTGCCTATGACAGAAATATAATTATACACTATATCCTTTTGATTTACATATGTGCACAAATTACACAAAAAAAAAAAAAAAAATTCCAATCACTAATTTCGACGAGTTTTCTATATACATATTTCTATCATAGTCTATTCGCAATATTTGTGAACTAAAATTACAGAAATATTGAATAGACTCGATAGATTTATATAATTATTTACAAATTCAAATAAAAATAATAATAAATATAATTTTTTATAAACTTTCATAAAAAACAAAAATATAAAGCAATTGCCGCTAGACTATAAACGTCAGCAATATAAGATTTTAATTTTTTTTTTATAACACTTTCACAGTTTTAACTTGATTTAAATAGATCATTTTAGAGCTTGTCACCGATATCATAAACAAAAATGGTCGATAGTCTCCGATATGTCTATATGTATATATAATTTCACAATTTTCACAAATTATACTACTTTGCGGTTTATATAGAACTTTCATAATCTTACCTTGCCATTGAGCTTTACACGTATAAAAGAAAATCTCAATAACAAGCTATGATAATGCTAGCTATATATTTGATTTGTAATACTCACTGAAAACACTTAAAAAAAAAAAAAAATTAGTAGTAAAAAAAAATTATGTTTTCACTTTTTTTCACAATTTAAGTTACGATGCTGAAGCTTATATAGATCTCTCATAATATTATGAAACCCCAACATTTTCACCAATAAAGGAAAATCCCGAGGGTATCGTAATATAATGCTAGCTATATGTACACGTATATATAACTGATTTGTAATATTGAACACTCATTTATTGCAAGCTCTTAGTCACAAAATTTCAATGTGATGTACAGAGATCCGTCCAAGTCCATCAGTAATACATATAACTTTTGTGTTGTGTGTATAACAGCAATTTAAAGTGAGATTTAATGATTTAAATTAAGTTTTGCACATTTAAAACTTACGTAATTTGGTGATTTATATAAAACTTTCGTAGTCTGTCATCAGTATTATGCATATATAAAAATCAGTCATATATATTGATAACAGGCTATGATAGAATATATATATACCATATATATATATCTATCAACTTTTGATTTATGTGCACACCTTTACAAAAAATAAATTTTATTCATGTGTAAAAGATTTCCAATCAGTAATTTCGATGAGTTTTACATAGATCTTTCACAGTCTATTAGCAATATTTGTGAACTAAAATTACACAAATATTGAATAGACTCCATAGATTTATATATTTATTTACAAATTGAAATAAAATAATAATAAATATAATTTGGTCATTGAAATTCTCTTCATAATAATCATCATCATTTATAATTGATCGACAACTGCCAATATTTTTATTAAGAATAAAAAAAAATATTTAGCAATTGTCGCTAAACTATAAACGTAAGCCGGATAAGATTTTAATTTTTTATTACACTTTCACAATTTTAACTTGATTTAGATAGATAGTTTTTGGAGTTTGTGACCAATATAATCCTCAAATATTGTTAATAGTCTCAAATTACAAATGTATAATTTGTGTGTAGCACTTCTCAAAAATAATTTGGAAATTTATAATAATCATTCAAAACTGATTAGGAATTTATATTATTAACTATAAAATATCAATTTTTGTTGTGATTTATATAGATCTTTTGTAGTTTGTCAGCAATATGAATTGTATATATATAAAAAATAAATATTGTTCACAAACTATGATAGACATATTATGTATGCTAAATTATTTATTATCTCACAATTTTCATAAATTAAACTACTGTGCAAGGTTATACAGATCTCTCATAATCTTACCTTGCCATTGAGCTTTACACGTATAAAAGAAAATCTCAATAACAAGCTATGATAATGCTAGCTATATATTTAATTTGTAATACTCACTGAAAACACTTAAAAAAAAAATAGTAGTAAAAATAATTATGTTTTCACTTTTTTTTCACAATTTAAGTTACGATGCTGAAGCTTATATAGATCTCTCATAATATTATGATGTCCCAGCATTTTCATCAAGTAAAGAAAATCCCGCAGGTATCATAATATAATGCTAGCTATATATGTATGTATATATGCAACTGATTTGTAATATTGAACACTCATTTATTGCAAGCTCTTAGTCACAAAATTTCGATGTGATGCACATAGATCCGTCCAAGTCCATCAGTAATACATATAACTTTTGTGTTGTGTGTATAACATCCATTTATAGTGAGATTTAATGATTTAAATTAAATTTTGTACATTTAAAACTTACGTAATTTGGTGATTTATATAAATCTTTCGTAGTCTGTCATCAGTATTATGCATATATAAAAATCATATATTGGTAAGAGACTATGATAGAATTATACATATATATATATATATATCTAATTCCTTTTGATTTGTTTGCACAACTTTATAAAAAAAAAATATTTTTAAATTTCAATTTCAATTTTTAAGTGTAAAAGATTTCTAATCACTAATTTCGACGAGTTTTTTGTATACATAGATCTTTCATAGTCTATAAGCAATATTTGTGAACTAAAATTACACAAATATTGAATAGACTCCATAGATTTATATATTTATTTACAAATTCAAATAAAATAATAATGAATTATTGAAATTCTCTTTATAATAATCATCATCATTTATAATTTATCGACAACTGTTCATATTTTTATTAAAAAAAAAAAACAAAAAATATATAGCAATTGCCGCTAGACTATAAACGTCAGCGGGATAAGATTTTAATTTTTTTATTATACTTTCACAATTTTCACGTGATTTACATATCTGATATTTGTAATATTGAACACTTTTTTTTTAAAAAATAAATATCTTTGTCGGACTTTCATAGCCAAATGTCTTTTCCTTTACAATTTTGGCAAATTTTATTAGATTACGGCTTAGATACATAGATCTCTCATAATATTACGAAACCTCAAAGGAATTGTGATATAATTTTAGCTAACGATTATATGTACATAGATCTGTCCAAGTACATCAGTTATACATATAACTTTAATATAAGATATGTATAGCTGACGTTCTTGGATAGACATATGTTTGTATGTATATATTGTGTGTATTTAAATAATATCCATTTAAAGTCCAATTTAAAGATTTAAATTGATTTTGCACTTTTTTTTTAAAAAAATAAAAATCATGTAAATTGAAAGGAGGTTACATATCTCTCACATATCAGTCAACAATATCGTGTTAATAAAAAATGAAACACGATATTAGTTGACGATCGATGAAAGATATAGATAATATTTATGATATGATTTAATATAAATTTTAGATTTATTTTTAGGATCTATTTATTTAATTTCCACACGCAACATTTATTATTTGCAAAGTTAATTCCAGGCTGGGGATTTATATAGATCTTTCGTAGTCAATCATCAGTATTATGCCTATGTAAAATCAGTCATATATACTAATAAATGCCTACAATAGAAATATATATATATATATATATATATATATACTATCTATATCCTTTTGATTTATGTGCACAATTTATTATTTCAACTAAAAAAAAAAAAAAAATATGTATATATAGCTAGATTTACGAAAGATTTACGAGAATTCCGGTTGATAATGTTTTTGTTTTTTTTTTTTTTTTTAGGATAATTGGCGAACACTGATAGGCATATTATGTATAATATATTATTTGCTTTTTTACAATTTTCACAAATTGAACTATACTCTGCAGCTTATATAGATCTCTCATAATCTTACGCATCCATTGAGTTTTACAAATATAAATAAAAATAAATCTCAACATCAACGTATGATAATAATATATTTAATTTGTAATTCTCACAGAAAACACTCAAAAAAAAAAATAAAAAATAAAAAATTTTATTAGCCGTATGTTTTCACAAATTTTAAATTACGATGCTTATATAGATCTCTCATAATACCACGAAACCACTGAATTTCATATCAATAAAAGAAAATATCAATGGTACCATGATATAATGCTAGCTATATGAATGATGTATAAAACTTCACTTCACACACAAAATTTGGATAATAAATTTGTAATATTTATAAATATAAAAAAAAAAAATAAAAATTATTTTCCAGGATTATTTTCCAGGATTCGACAAAAAGAGCTTGTTAATTTACAGTTAACACAACACTACTGATAAACAGTTGAGCTTAAGTTTAGTATTTATACTTGATTTCAGCTTCACACACACACACACACACACATATATATATATAGAACACACATTTTGCATTTACATATAGAAATCTGTGAAAGTCTGTTAACGACATTATGTTTATATAATATATAAAAAACAATAACTACCGTGAAGAGAGACAATGATAGACATATGTTTGTATTGACAATTAGAAAATCTTTTGTGCATCTGCACATTAAAATTAATACATTTTGCCAGCTGCTTTTGAGATAGTATAAACAAATTGTCAATGTTCTGTTTTGAAAGAAAAACAAAAGAAAAAAAAAAAGAAAAGTAAATAAATAAATAAATAAAAAAAACAATTATTTTTAACGTTTTTCACGTTTACCGTTGGATGATGAGTTATAGAGAAATTTGGTAGAACGGCAACAGCAAAATTTGTAAAACTTTTTGCTGATGGCGAACTACCACAGCTCTAAATAAACAAATAATTTAATTTTCATTTTTTTTTCTACTCTCCTATGAAAAAAAAGGAAGAACAAAAAAAATAAAAGAAAATGTATTTTTATAAATTTCACTTTTACCGTTGATGATTTATAAAGAATTTTGGTAGTATGACAGTGACAAAATTATTAAAACTTCTTGCCAAAGCCAGATTACCAAAGCTCAATATAAAAACTATATATGTATATACATATATTATTATTTTTTTTCATTTCGAATTGTTTAACAGCTGTAAAAATAAATGTATTTTAATTAATTTTCCTTTCACCAATGGATGATGATGATGATGATTTATAGAGAACTACGATAGTAAGGCAACGACAAAATAATAGTTTTCAACATTTGTCGAAGCCGCACCATCACAGCTCAATATAAAATGAAAAATATATATTTTTATATTTTGACAGGTGTATAAATTTTTAAAAAAAAAAATTGCACTTTTATATAAATTTTATTTGATTAATTACAATCTTGCAATACCCTGTAATGCGCATGGTATTTTTTGGTTAAATTATACAAAATACCATGGGACTACAGGATAATGTTCGACATTAAAATATATACATTTATGTATGTATACTACTAACATATTTATATACGTAAATATATTATTATAATTTAAAAATCAATTTTAATATTATATAAATTTTGATTTGATTAATTACAATTGGACATTATTCTGTAATGCCATAGTACTTTTGCTTAAAATATACAAAGTATTATGGGACGACAGAATAATGTTCGAGCATAAATTATTTGATCACGTGTCAAAAATATTTGTATGCAAATTCAAGCAATTTTCACCATTTATGTAAATGTATTGTATAAAAAAAAAGTAAATTTTCAAAACATATTCAGCACAGAGAAAAAATATTATTTAGAAATTTTAATAATAATTTTAATTTTATATAAATTTTATCTGATTTATTAAACTCTCTCGCATTATCCTGTAGTGCGCATAGCATTTTTGTTTAAATTATACAAAATACTATGAGACTTCAAGATAATGCTCGACATTAAAATATAAATATATTATTATTATTATTTTATTTACTATTTAAAAATTTTAAAATCAATTTTAATATTATATAAATTTTGATTTGATTAATTACAATCGGACATTATTCTGTAATGACCATAGTACTTTTGCTTAAAATATACAAAGTACTATGGGACGACAGGATAATGTTCGATCATAAAATATTTGACTACATGGCAAAAATATTTGCATGCAAATTCAAGCAATTGTCACCATTTACCTAACTGTGTATGTATATGTGTATATATACATATATATATGTGTGTGTGTATGTATGCGGACGAAAATGTGCTTCAACAAAATGTCCGCACAATTGCAACGGTTCTTTCAAGCTAGCAACGATTTTTGCGCTCTGCGCCGACGTAACGGTTTTTGCAGTGCGGCGGCCGTTGCAGGCACGCTCACGACTGCGTCTGCGCTTTGCGTATTTTTCTGCCGCTGCCGTTAAGAATATTTCTTTTCAAACTTGTGTTGGCACAATATTTTTTAAATATTACAATTTTTCGTTTTATTTATGTGCACAAACCGAATAATGTTTGAGACTGACATAATATTTTAATAAAATACAAAAAATTATGATGACCCTCTCACACTTTATAAAGAACACGTTTAAATTTTTTTTTTTTTTTGAAGAAGCAAGAAATGTCTGAGCTTCTCGAGCTTCTATTAAATGTATAAAACGCGACACTATTTTACAGTGTTGATCAATTTCAGTTTTAATATTTTTTTTTTTTTTTATTTTCTTATATTTAATTATTTGAAATTCTTTTAGAATTTTTTGACAGTTGTAACAAAAAAAAAAAAAAAATTTATATTTAATAAACTTCACTTTTACCGATGATTATTTATAGAGAGTTCTGATAGTTCGATCACACCAAAATATTTGTAACTTATTGCTGCTGAAGAACTATCAAAGCTCAATATAAAAAAAAATTGTTCTATTTTCTTTTGAAATTTTTTTATACTGATAAAAAACAAAAAAATAAATATATTTATTATTTAATTAATTTGATCGAGCTTCTTCATGTGTAAGGCTGAGAAATCTGCACAAAAAAATGTAAATTTGAATTGAATTTGATTTATTAACATTGCAGAACTGCAATTTCTGTAGTACAACTGCACAAAATTGCAATAAATTTTTATAAACATTCGAAATTTTTAAAAAAAAAAAAAAATTTTATTTTATACTTTTCTCCACGAAAACAAAAACTTATTGCAATCTTGCTAATCTTTCACTTTCATAGCGTTTTTACAAATTGCATTTTTTGCACTTTTGTCAAAATCAATATAAAATCGAAATAAAAAAAAATTGACAGCTGTCAAAAAAATAAAAATAATAAATGTTTTGGACTAAATTAAAAAATATGAATTTTGGATTAAATTTTAAAATTTTCTGTTGCAATTAATTTTTTTTTTCGAGCTTCTTGATGCCTAACGCTGAGAAATTTTCAATCGCACACAAATAAATACAATATAAGACTGAGAATTGATCATCGTCAAACATTTCGAATATTTATTCTTTTAATTCACTTTCACAATATTGTCTTTTATAGCACAGAGAAAAAAAAAAATTAATAAAAAAATTTTTTTTTAAAACAATTTGATTATTATATAAATAAAATTTAATTAAAATCTTACATCATCCTGTAATGCCCATAGGACTTTTTCTTAAATTATACTAAGTACTATAGTACTACAGGATAATGTTCGACATTAAAATATTTAACCACGTGGCAAAAAGATTTCCCGTTGCAATTAATTTTTTGCAAGATTGAAGATTGTTGCAAATCGTCAAACATTTAGGTTATATATTTACTTTCACTTTCACTGCAAAACTTTATTTTATTTTTAAAGCACTTTTATAGCACAGAGAAAAAAAAAAATTTAAAACATTTTATATAAATTTTATTTGATGCATTATAATCTTACATTATCCTATAGAGCGCACAGTATTTTTGCTTAAATTATACAAAATACTATGGGACTACAGGATAATGTTCGACATTCAAATATTTAAACACGTGTCATAATTATTTGCAAGCAATTGTCGCCATTTATCTATATGCATTGTATATATATATATATATATATGTGTGTGTGTGTGTGTGTGTATGTATGCATGTATGTGTATATATAAGCGTCAATAATATGCTTCAACAAAATGTCCGCACCGCATTGCAACGGTTCTTTCAAGGTTAGCAACCAAGCTAGCAACGGTTTTTGCATGCTGCGCCGACGTAACGGTTTTTGCAATGCGGCGGCCGTTGCGGCCTCCGCAACGGCTACGACTGCGCACTTACAAAGTATTTTGCTGTTCGCACAATATATATACAATATATACATTTATATTTCTTTATTTATTCACTACTTTTGTTTAGTAATTTATTAATTATTTAATTATATTTGTGCCGCCGGTGTACAATTTAGCTTGGGACACGGATGCCGCGCCGCCATTAGGAACATTTCATTGCAAGATTGTGCCGGCACAAAAGATTTAAATATCACAACTTTTTGATTTATTGTATGTACATTTATCGAATAAAGTTTGAGACTGGCATCATATTGTTTTTTAATAGACACAATTTATGATGTCGGTCCCAAAACTTCATTGGACAAACAAGCAGGCAAAAAACTACAAATCACATTTTATAAAGCACATGTTTCACTTGCATATATATATATATATATATATATATATATCCTTATATACTTCTATTTTTTTTCCTTTATTTTATTTGAAGAATGAAGCCAGAAACGTCTGAACTCCTCGAAATGCTCGATGCAAAAGAAAAATTTGCAGCTTTTAAATGCGGATAACGACACTAGGGCAACAGTGTTGGTCAATGCCACATTTGGTATTTTAATATTTTTGCAATGCTATCGGTTATTGCTCCACACAACTTATCGAAAGTTGTGAATGTCAAAAATGTTAATCGAAATGTTAATTGTAACAGTGCATGAGCGTAGCTGAAGGGTTTTCGCGCATTTGCTTAAACAAAACAAATGTTAAAAGCTATAATGTAATAAAAATAATAAAATAAATAATGAAAATGAAAATGGCAATAAAATTAAAAAAATTACAATTTGTTTTTGTTTTATTTTGATTTATTCACTTTACAAATATGAAAATTTAAAATTGAAATTCATTGTATCCCTTTATTTTTCGTGCATGTGTTGACAGCGTCCATGATTGTGTGAGAAATGAAATAGAAGTCAGCTGACGCCTTTGCTTAGATTTTTTTTTTGTATTATTTTTATTTTTTGTAGCAACAGCAACAGCAGCAGTAGCAGCAGACGAGATGGCACCAAGAAATAATCACGATCCAACATCCTCATCAAGCAGCGGTGATGCTGGCAATACAAACATACAGGAAGCTGATTTGCAAGGTATTCAAAATTTATATAGAAATTATTAAGATAATTATATGTACATTTATAATTAATATATAAAAAGAACATTGTACAGAAATGGAGGATGTTAATCAAAGTCTTGATGCGCTAAGCTGTGCCCTGGATGCCGTTGAACAGCGTACCGATGATATATTATCACAATTACGTGAATTATTGGACTCCAATCGTGAGATACGACGTCAGTTGGCTGAGGAGAAACATAAAGATATTGCTGAGGAGCACGACGACGACGACGACGATGACAATGACGAACGTGACGATGCCATGGATGGCGGCAATAAAACCATAAATATGTCCATATAACACAGCTATGCATTAAATTACAATTTTATTAAAAATAATCTAATTGTTATTAATTGAACACAACTTCTATTATTTTTATTTTTTTTTTTATTTGTATGTTTGTATGTTTTTCTTTGTTGTTGTTATTATTTTTCTATATATATAGAAAAAAAAAATCAACAAAATTCTAATTACATTTTTGCATTATTTTTATAAATAATGAACAGTTGAAATTATAATTAATTCTTATTATTATTAGTCTTCTTTTTGTAGCCCACCCAAACCCCAGCGCAACAGCAGTTGTTAGCCGCCACCGTTGCTGTCGTCGTCCAGCAACATCAATTTATATTTTTTTTGTTCTTCTTGAACTTGATCTTTAACTCCATGGAATTAATGTTTGATGTATTAAGATTTGCATTGTCCAACGACTTCTTTTTCATTTTCTTTTTTGATACATTTGAAACAATATTTTCAGCATTTCGCTTCAACGATGATGAATTTGATTTCTTAGCAGTAGCATTAACATTAGCAGCAGCAGCAGCATTTGCTGAATTATCAAATATTTCTTTAGATTTTTCTTTAGCTAATTTATTTAATGCTTCAAGTGCTGCATCTGCTGCTGATGTTGCATTATTTTTCTTATTCTTATTTTCAGCATCATTTGATATTTTTTCATTTGCTTTGGCAGCAGCAGCTGCTGTTTGAAATTGCTTCTTCAATTTCTTAGTGTTAACGGTAGCAGTTTGCATTTTGGCTTTAAATATTTCTTTATTTTTAGCAGCCAAAGATATGTCATTGTTCTTATTGTCATTGCTGTTGTTGTTAATTTTCCATGCATTCTTCTTTTTGCCAGTGATGGGCTTGGCAACAGCAGCAGCAGCAGTAATAATTTCATTGTCATCTTCAGCAGCATGTGATTTATTTTTCCCTTTGTTATTGGCCACTGGTTGAGCTTTGGGCAACTTGTCCTTAACATTTAGCTTAGTTGCAGCAGCAGCAGCGGCAGACTTTGCAGCGGCAGACTTTGCTTGCTTTTTCAATTTCTTAGCTGCTGCAATTGTTTGTGGCTGTTGTTGAGCAGCTTCTTCTGGCTTAGTATTAACTGCAGGCTCTTCTGGCAGCTGCTTTTTAAACTTCTTCACTTGTGCAGTAGCTTGCATCTTGTTGTTGCCAATGTTGTAGCTGGGCGTTAACTTTGATTTTTGCTTAGTCAATGGCTTAACAATTAATGAAACATTTTCATTAATTACATTTTTAACAGGGGACGGCAAATGCTTAGTGATATCAGCTGCAGCTGCAGCTTTAGTTTTAATGGCAACATCAGCATTATCACTATATTCAGCAGTAGCAGCAGCAACAGCAGCCGCGGCAGCTGCAGATCGCAACTTCTTCTTTTTAGATTTCTTAGATTTCTTTAATTTTGCTAAATTCTCAATGCTTGCAGCTTTACGAATATCAGCAACATCATTATCTAGATCTGCAGTTTCAAACTTTTTCTTCTTTAATTGTGGAGAATATTTAATGCTTGCAACTTCAACAGCGTCAATATTATTTGCAGCAGCAGGAGTAGCAGCCGGAGTAGCTTGCCATTTGTTTTTCTTTGATTTTGGTAATTTGTCAGCGCGTGCAGCAGCTTTAAAGTCAACATCAGCAACATCATCATTATTTACAGCAGCAATAGCTTGCAACTTTTTCTTCATTGATTTTTTCAAATTCTTAGTGCTTGTCACTTCAACGTCAACATCAGCATTAACATTATCTGCAGTAGCAGCAGCGGCAGCAGCAGCGGCAGCGCGCAACTTCTTCTTCTTTGATTTTTTTGATTTTTTCAAATTCTGAGTGCTGGTTGACACTTTAAAATCAGCATCATCTTTGTCATCAACGAGTTGCTTGTAAAGATTCTTATATGTTGTTTCCTCGTCGCTGTCCAACTTCAAATTGTTCCCATTAATTTGCTTAGCCAGCAAAGGTGAAGCATTCTTTGATGTTGCAGCATAATCAATGGGCAAATCTTCAACATCATCACCATTAGCAATATAAGCAGCAATTTCATCAATTATATTATCTGATGCAGCAGCAGCAGCAGCAGCAGCAGCATCTGTCATTTGATTTTCCGATGCCTTTTCAGCGTATAACAATTCATTGGATATAATATCACCTTTATGTGGTTTCATTTTCTTAAGTGCTTGCGTTCTGCGATTTAACATATAATTGGGATAATCAAATTTCTTGTTTCCAAAATTATGTTTATTCAATGAATCAGTATTCAATGTTTCAACATCAGTCTGTGGCTCTACATAGCTCTTGGTGAATTTATCAGCGTCAGCATTTACATTAGTTTTTTGCATTATATTGTTATTTTCTTTGGCAGCATTTATATTTAAGACTTCATTAATGTTTTGCCATGATATAGCAAGCATTTCGGTATACTTAATATTTGTTGTTGTTTGTTCTTGCTCCCTTATTTCATTTATAATCTTTGTCATTACGCATTTGATATCCGTAAGTTCTTTAAAATGAATGTCAGATAATTTATCAGTTACAGCTGCAGCTGTAAGTGCATCTTCAACAGCATATGAATCTTCAATTGTATCTGCATCCTCAACTGCATCTGCATCTATATCTAAATCTAAATCTGCATCAGCATCTACATCTACATCCGAATCTTCAATTGCATCAGCATCTGCATCTTCAGCTACATCTTCAGCTACATCTTCAGCTACATTTTCAGCTACATCTTCTGCTGCATCTTCAACTGCATCTGCATCTGAATCTTCATCTGTATATGAATCTTCAGCTGCATCTACAACTGCATCTTCATCTGCATCTACATCTACATCTGAATTTACATCTACATCTGAATCTTTAACTGCATCTGCATCTGAATCTTCATCTGTATATGCATCATCATCTTCAGTTTCATCAATTTTCTTCAATGAAATATCATCAAAATTTTCTTCAACTTCTTCTTCTTCTATTGCTGTGGGTGTTGCTGCTTCATCAGCAGCAAGATATTTATTTATAGCATTATCAAAATTAGGTCTTCCTACTTCATACTCACTACCATTATCCTTTGTAACATTAACCTCAATTTGTGACTCTGCATTAACACCACTAACATTATCATCAATATTATACTCTGGTACACTAATCATACGCTTCAATTGATCAGCAAAACATTTTGTTTCCTTTCCACCCGG
>JBAMBR010001621.1:0-35545 GCA_037044475.1 Zaprionus obscuricornis
GTCAATACTGCGAACCAAAGACCAGAGGCGACTAAATCGCAACCATTACGGGGTATTTCATTAGCTAAATACATATTCGCTTGACACATGCTAATTCTGCAGGTCGAGTCTAGAATTGAATTGAACGAATTTATGGATGTTATGTATGTATACATATACCATATGTACGTATGTATGTATGATACCTTGATCTAATTAATCACATCTTGTATTTCTTTAAATTATTTTACTTTACTTTTTACATATCTTTTGATTTTCCTGCTATGACCAAGTATTCAATTATTTCTTATGTTATTATATTATTTCTTTCTAGATGTTAAGTCACACATACATAAGTGTATATCAACATTTTCATGTCTTGCATATGTACATATGTAGATGAAATTTATCAGGAAACATAATGTAACGGTAAACGTGAAACATATATACATATGTATGTATGTACATTGGATCCATATGGTAAGCACATTGGCTAAAGTAAGCGAGGATGGACCACCACAACACGAACAACAACGATGACGACAAGTGTTTGACACTCTACTCGGACAACCTTTCTGCCAGGCCAGGTCAAGCCATCGTGAAATATCTTTACTTGTTATACGCTTACCAAGAGGATGTTCAGCTTGGCTAGCAGCTTGTTGTGCACAGAAAGACGCTCAGAAATTATATTTAGCTTATTCTTGATCAAAGTGCAAGTCAAAGTTTTTGGTCAAAGATTCAGTTTTTATTTGAAGAAAATTATATTTAGTCTTGGAAGGGTATATAATCGTTTGCATGCCTAGAATATTTTTTTATTGAAATAAAATACAAACATATTCATGAGTTTATTCCTCAAAACTACAAGATTCACTGTCATTCAGATTTATCACAGACACACACATACACCATATATACATACATATATATACATACATTTGCGAAATGCAAGTAACACAAATGCAACTAAGCTGGCAAACTATGCCGAGCTCATCGTTGTCTTGTTCACTTTAGGCAAGTAGAAGGTAAAGGCATCATACACGATTCATAGCTAAGCGACCGACCCCTCCGGATCCCGATTCTCTAATGGTTCTCACATTTATATACGTTATTTCTGGAAAATCAAAGACAATGGCTTAAATCTACAAAAATATGTACATAAGTGATTATCTGGATCTGAAAGAGAAATATATTATTTTATATTATATTTCATTGAAATATAACATATGTATAATTAAAACACAAAACATCGAACAGCTCACACAAAGGAAAGTTTTTCATTAAAAATCTTCTTTCCCAACCGATCATAAGGTTAAGAAGATCTATACTATATAGAAGTACGATTTTTACCACTCTTAGAAAAAATTGCGTTAGTTACTAAGCCTAAATCCAGTAAGTTTAGTATTCCATTTTATTGTATTGTATTATTGTCCGTTTTATTGTAAGTTGCAAAATTCTAACCAAGATTAATATACTCTCGCAGCGGTATAGGATGAAAATAAAATTATTTTCGTTGTGCCGAACATTTGATATTCTTGTAATTGTATTCTTTCTTTATGACAAACTTAATTTTGATGTTGGTTATTATATGATATAGTGGACCGATCCAGATGGTTTTGACTTACATATGTACAACTCAGGGAAGTGAGAAGTATGTAAGGCAAGTTTCATCCTGTTAGCTTTAATATTGAGAAACGAGTTTTGGGTAAAACAGATGGAAAAGATACAGATATCCTATCGTGGAAGTTACTTTATCGATACGCTCTCATTCCAAAATTACCAATTGAAAAACAAGGCATATCAAGCAGTGAATATGTAATTCGCTAATACCCAATGTTTCATTCATAGCTCCTCATTTAATGTGCCTACTAGTTTATACTCTATATTGTTAGTAAAATAGACGACGTAGAGATCAGACAAACAGACATATGCACACAAACAAATATACTACATATACATAAGCGCATTAAATACATATATATATATATCCATATATACATATACAGGCTCGTTACATCCACATCCTGTCGAGTGCTCGTTCGGCTCGTTAGGTCCTTCGTTGTTGTTTTGCCGTAGATGTGTATCTGCCGCTGCCTCTGTCGCTGTTGCTTGTGCTGTTGGCTCGGTAAATGCTTTGCCTGGCGTCTGGTTTGCATACATTCCCGAGTATGTATTCCCGTCCTTATATCCGACAATTGCCACCACCTAAGTGAGTGCAACCATCAGGCGCGTCTCTCAACTCAGAGCGGCAGCATAGCCAACGGCAGAGCCATAACTACAGCTACAGCCAAAGCCAGCACCAGAGCGAACTGAATTCCCCCCACTCCCAGCCCACTCGATGCCAACGGACCGTTAGCTTGGTTCGGGGTACAGTTACACTGATACAAAAACAGATACAAACGCACATAAATACACTGAAACGACACGGATACGGACACTGATGCGGAGTATCTGTATGTTAGAGTATCTGTATTGCATAGAGACGACAAACAACCACAATAATCGACAACGAAGCACTGCACCGTGGGCCGAGATCAACTCGACATCCAACTAATCGACAGTTTTGCACATTTCCCTAACAAATATTCAACAGCTCATTATGTGTCCTTTTGCCAGTCTACAGTGCATCCAAAACATTTTTTTTATACAATTTTAGTTATTTATAAATTACAAAGATGAAATAATTACGGATGTCCAAAGTTTTCTGTATAGTTCTGAAAATTGCATACATGTACAAGTCTCTGGTAAAAATGTTTCTATAGCAAGCAAATTTCTAAATCCATGATTTATTTAATTCCAAGAATATTTGTATATACTTCCTTTCAATCAGGAATATATATTCAATGCTGCTTCTGGGCTTTTCTGGTTCCTATACAGAATGAATATATCCTAAAAGCTTCTTACTTTTCCTACAAAATTTAAATTCTGTTAAATTTCAAAAGACTAGCATAATACAAGGATTATACTTACATATATACATTTCTTTTCCCAAAGTATTCTTTTACATTCATCAAAATTTAATGAACTCTTTTTAAGTACATATATCTCGATTGAAGGGAAAAAGTCGCTCAGTTTTATTTTATTTATTTTCATACCTTATAAATTCTAGTCAAGTTAATCTACTATGTAATTGACAAAAAAAATACTGGTCGAAAATGGATTTTCATGGAATTCTAAAATTCTTAATTTTTCAATTGATTGCCTTTTTTTTTTCTAGATAATTTTTGAAATTGTGTCTTGGATATCATATCTTTATAGGGTGATTCTTATGAGCTTAAACTAATTTGTGTTGATGGGCAGTTTTAAATAAAGCTTAAGAAATTAGTTATGTTTTCTTAGTTGAATCTATGTATTTTCAAAATCAAGAGAACATATATAAAGCTATTAACTTTATTTGATTTATAACTTATCGTTGTACTTTAAATCGGAGTAAATCTTTTAGCATGACTATCTTAAACCGTAAACTTTCAATAGAAATTCTTCTTTGACCCAACTGACGCCAGTATTAGACAGAGCCAGTGTCAGAGCATAGTATATCAACAATGATATTCACACGTCCGAATCATATAACGTTTTGCATATGCTTGTATTAGCTCCTGGATGTACTATTCTGTATGGTATACCCTACAATAATTCGAGCATTTTGATTTTTATTGTGTTCGCAACGTCACTGTGCTCATTTCAGGGGCTGTGTGTTGCTTTGCTTTTTGGTTCGTGTAGATACTGATACAGACAAGTAGAAGTACAACAACGACTACGATGGCAACGAAACGTATAGATATATCGCACAGTCGCCATCATCGCGCTGTCTGCAACAACAATTTCTCTTCGTTTGCCTCTGCTCTGCTATACCGCTGCTACCTCTGCCTCTGCCCCTGTCACGGTCTCTGCCTAATATCTCTTGCTGTTGCTCTTGCTCTACCTTTGTCTCTGTCGCTGTTTCTGCATTTGCCGGCGCTGTCTATTCACTCGTTTGCTCGTTTGCTGGCTCACCTTTGCTTTATACGTACTTTCGTACGTTGCGGGCCTTTGCTGCTACTCTCTGACTGTAGCTGTGGGCTCAGTGCATAGCGAAATACTCGTACGTTATGCTATTGCCATACAAGAAGTCTGCTTAAAACTGGTCGAAAACCATTGTGCGCTACAGTTGTGGCAATTTGGGTCTGCCTCCGCCGAATATCGATATCGACAATGTAAAAATATTTTTCATAAAATATTTTCTATAATTTTATACATACTGAACTTAATTAATAATAATAATTTTTTTTTTAATATCATAAATATTAAAAAAATTATAGAATTTAAACACTATAAAAATTATACTGTATATCACTGTTTAGTATGCCTTTGAAAAGTTATATTTAAATTTTAAATTGATTGTTCATTAATTTGTAATGAAATTTTAAAACTTTGAAGTCATTTAAAATTTTATAGAAAACTAAATAATAACCTACTTTTTGAATAAAATATATGAGACAAAAACTATATAAAAATATAGGAAAATTTGAAACATTTATTAAAAATTATTTAGAAATCAATTGAAACTTATGACTTTACAAATACGGTCGTATCCACTGCTGAGGTTTGAGAAAAGGCTAGTGTATTACAGTTAATTTTTTTTTATTATTTTTATTTACATTCTTCTATGTTATTTTTATTACTTTATTTTCTATAATCTTACAAAAACATATATTTTAAAATAATTTATAATATAATCATTTGTATCGATTAAACGAAAATAAATAAAAAATAAATTAATGATAACAAGATTAATTTCTTTTCTTTTTTTTTTTAAATATTTCTATAATATTCTATAATTTGCTTATGTTAAAATAGAAAACTATAATATATTTGGTATGATAAATCTAAAATTAGTATTTAATGTTTGTTTGATAATTTTAAAAATTTGTTATAAATTTTGTAATATTTGATATAGAAATTTTCTAGTATAATTAATCGAAAATTGTCAATTTATTTTTTTAAATTTGATTTTTATTTAATTTGAAAATATTTTTTTAAATGTTCTAATATTTATTACAATTTTCAAATATTTTTTAATATCACTTTTCTAGTATATTTAATCACAAATTGTTAATGAACTGTATAAAAGTATGGAGTAAGCCATTTAGTGCAGGGCAAATTTAAAGCAAACCAGCCACAATCAGCAGGCAAAGCAAGCAAGGCGGCCATATTCAGTGTTGTTGCCATTGCTGGTTGGCGTTGAACCCCTGCTCACCGCTATACTCCCAATACGCCCTTCTGTCGTTCATATAATGTCGCTGTTGCTGCTGCCGCCACCGCTGTGTGTTCACTTAACGAACAGAAAATTTTTGTTCAGTTACACATACACATAAACGTGCCATGTAGCTGGTAGCTGCTGTTAGCTGGCAGTATGTGCGTACTGTGAGTGTGTGTGCAGTGCTGTGCTGGCTGTTTGTTGCCTTTGCTTTGCGCACATTGAGCGAACCAAATCAACGAAATGTACCGAGCGAACGAATGAACTAAGCACACACACAAATACAGAAATGTACACACAGTCACACACACACAGATACATTTTGTACGAATACTATGATAAAGTTACAGATACATCTACATTTTTCACTGCCTGCGTTTGCGTCGAACTCGTACTCGTACTCGCATTGGTGCTTGGTGTATGCTTGTTGTGTGCTTGGTTGATGTGCTCTGTCTCTGCCTCTGGCTTGCTAGCTGGCTGCCTGGCATTCATTCTGTGTATTTGATATTCCACTGAAGGCAAAAGCTGTACGTAGCTGTATGAATGCTGAACAAACCGAGACCGATACAGCGACCGAGAGCACAGCCAACACAACACACAACTGATTTGAGTTTTTACTAGAAGAAAATTTATAAAGTGAACAAACAACAAACCAGAACGAGCACCACATCAGAACCCCAGTGCACCAAAATATATACCATACTTATAAGCCAAGCCATCACATCACGGCAGTAACAGCAAGAGCAATAGCAAGAGCAAAATTATATTGGAAGAGACCTGCAATTAAAATCGCAAATTACGCGACATTTTCCTACGGGTGAGTGAAAAGTGTCTCACTACGATTGATTTCTCATTGTATCAACTTCACAAATTGACCAAAATGCGCCGTCATTGTGGACATTTATTATATAAAATGTATTAAATAAAGTAAAAACGACGCAAATTCTCATACTGACGTGTTGTGGGAGATTTGAAAAGCTCAAAAGGTGGCCTGGCCCTGGTCTGGCTTTTGCTCTGGCTCCGGTAGTGCTCTAGCCAGGCGGTGCTTTGGTCTGTCATAGTCTTATATTCAATTCGTTTCGTTTCTTGTGTTTTAGTGCAAAATCCAAAAGATTTAGTTAATCATATATGAGTATTATAGTTATAGCTAGTGTATTTTATAGCTAAAGAGTTCACTTTACTTCTTTTCGATTCTGTTCTGTTGCGTCGTCGTCGTCGTTGTCGTTGTAGTCGCCGTCGTGACTCTGCTGTTCTTTATCGTCTTATTATTTTTGTTGTTGTATTGAATTTAAATTTTGAATGGCGCGCGCGTAAAATTGACGGTTACTTTTTGAAAATTTACTCTTCGAACGATTATTCAATAGCAAATAAAAAATTGTGTGTGCGGGTTGAACTTAAAGATTCATGTTTTGTCAAATACCGATCATTAAATATATTTAGCTCTAGTTTAGTATATAAGGTTTTTGAGAAATTTTTTTTTTTTCGATTTTTTGTTTTTTTTATTTGTAGTGGTAAATAGTTGTACAATTTACTTTTTTTTTGTTGTTTTTTCTTGAGTTGAAGCAGAGTGAAATCAAAGGGATATGAAGATGGTAATGATGACGCGAACGGGAACGGGAATGAAAATGTGGAACTGGTCGAAAGCGGGGCAGGTGGGCGGCATATTTGGTTATATGTGACGACGACGACGTATTCGTTCATGACATGATAGCTGCTGAGGGGTAATTGAGCATATGGAATAGGGGAAGAGAGAAGGGGGGGGGGGTCTAAATGGCAGCAGCATTGCCTCCGCCGCCAAATGCTACTGGCATTTCGTTCGCACAAAGCTCGTTCGCTTTTTATATGGCTGAAGAAATAAGCAGCCAGAGTGTACAGTTGCGTCAAATATAGTCGAACATGCGCGTGCCAACATTTGGAAACAAGAGGCAAACAGTGAGAGTGTAGACTAGCGTAAGATACAGGCAAAATAAAGCTCGTTCATAAATACTCTATCAATTGGAATTGTATGCAATATAAAGACTAATGACTAATTTGCATGATGTAAAATAAGTATAGTTATAAGAATGAATTATAAATTCTTTGATCTTGAAAGATTAAAAAAAAGTATATATTTTCTAAATTTTTACCTTTTAAGTTTTAAATTAACTACTCAATTTAAATGCATTATTAACCTGCATACATATATTAGTTTCATACTTTATTTCTTAAAATGTATATGCCTTTATTTAATATTCCTTCCAAAACTCTTCCAATATTCTGTGACAGTACTGTGCATGCGCTGTACAATGTTCAATGTAGTTGCTTGTTCAATTTGCTGGAACGTGACTGTTGGGGCACCACAGAAACGCAAATTATTTTTCTGACACACTCTCATTCAGCAAGCGTCAGCTGTGCGCACGTAATTTGCCACCACTGTTTCGGCTACGACATTCTACTGGCCCGTCTGCTTGCTTGTGTATACGCCTCGCTCACCCGCCCGCTGCCGTTGACGCGTTGGCCGTTGCTGCCGTCGTCGTCAACGCTATATGTTCGTTCGTTCGTTGGCTGCCTGGCTGTATGGCTGTATGGCTGGCTCTCAAATATAAAGATATTTTTGCTGCCTGCCTGCTGCCTGTGTGTACTGCGCTCACAGAGCCAGAGCCAGCGCTCTGTGTATTATTTGATGGTCTCGCTGTTCACTCGTTCGTTCGGTTCGGCTCTGCGTATGTATGATTTGCCTCTGCTTCTGTTCTGTCGCTGCTGCTGACTGCCAGCCTGCTGCCGGCAGCCCTGCTTCGTTTCGTTCGCCCCGCTTTCGTTTGCTTTGCTTGCTTTGCGCTGCGTTGCTTCTGCCTTTTGCTTGGTACAGCTGCTTCAGTTGAATTTCAGTTCAGTTTTCTATAGACTCTCGCAGTACATTTTGTTCAGCGTTCAGTTCAGAGTGTTTTTTAGTACCAGTACCAGTATCAGTGCTAGTGACAGTGCCAGTGCCAGTGCCAGTGCGAGGCAAATTTGTAGACCCAACCGGGCTAAGAGTGAAGTAAACATACGGCAATAGCAACAATACTTGTACTTGTACAGCTACAGCCAAAGCCAAAGCCAAAGCAAAGTACGTAGATATCAGAAATATGAGAATTTTTCATTAGTCGTTCGTGGGCAATAATTTTTTTACACTGGCGTTTAGTGTAAGCCTATGGGGCGTGCTTTTACAGTGAGCGGAAAATTAGTTGTTCAACCTATTTCGATGGTTTTTGTTCATTTAGTATTAGTTTTGTGTATTGCTTGTTCAATGATATCGGCAGTTTAATTGATTGCTAAACTTGTAAATTTGTAATTTGTAAATTTATTAAAAATAATTTTTTATTTATTAACTTTGATATAATCATAATAATATTTGGCAATTGTTATGATATTGTACAATTATCAGATATTATTAAAATTATTTTAGATATATATTATAAAATGAATTATGAATGAATGTATTTAATAATTAATTTCATAATTTAAATTTTAGTTAGTACTTACTGATTAATGATATTGATAATAGTAATTGATAACAATAATGATAAAATTAGATTTATTAATATTAAATTTCGAGTTTTGCATTTCATTTTGCTCCGCTCTCCGAACATTTTCAAATTCAGTTTTAAATTTCAGTAATTTTTATTTTGCTTGACTTGCACTTTAAAGTAAAATCTTTCACCGGACTGGAAACTCCTGTTTGTCACAAAGTCTTTGACCTTGGTATATGATTACTTTGTTAACACAAATATGTGAGATTTAAAAATAAAATTAATGCAAGTTGATTATGTTAAATGAAGTTGAAATTTTATGACTCAGCCCAATAAGATAGATAATGCATAAATATAGTAAAAATTCATGAATTTGAAATGATAATAATTAGGCTCTCATTTTTTTTTATTCCAATATATGTATGTATGTTTTCTTGAAAGTATAAATTTAATTCATATTTCTTGTGGTTTTTAGTAAAGAATCAAAAAAAAAATAAAAAATTACTTTTAAATCTTTTTTAATTTACGAAAAATCCAATACAGATATATATATGTACACGTATTGTTCATGGACTAGAACTAATAGAGATATATGTACATAACTGTAATATTATAAATCAGATGGAAATAAAAAATTTCATATTTTCCACATAGTTTTCCATTTTGACCACTTTCGGTGAATCAATCGTTTAAGTGCCTTCTAGTTGCTCTCATTTTGTTTCAATTTTTGGTTATGTTATCTACTTTCACCGTTTTGTTTTGCTATTTCCTTTATCATATTTATCGAATTCTTATGGCATTTTTGCGCGCGTTTTGCTTTATTGTACTCTCGCATCGAAAGCGCTCGAACGCGAACTAAAAATTGGCGCCAAAAGTTGACACAGTACCTGCACAAAGAGAGCTACCGAGCAAAAGAGATGGTACGCTACTAATGCATAGCATACTTGTATTGGAATGGCCGCGTGCTGTATTTACAGTTATAAAGCTCTTTCTTTTTCATCATTTTCACTGCTATCATGAGCACTTTTCCGACATAGTACTATAATTTGTGTTAATTTTCGATAATTGTCTTTGTCAAATCTGATACTTATAAATAAATCTTGAACCCTTTTGGCAATTTACGGCATTAGGATTATTTTTCAAGTCACTTGAGTCCAAAAGCTCGTTTCGTTAATGATGTCGACATCGAGTTTCGTTATTGTTGCCGTTGTTATTTTTTAGTTTCGCTTGAACATTGTAATTGTTTTTTCTATGACTGTTGTCACCACTTGTCACTTGAGGATCATCACATGCCAAACAGTTTATGAATTTGTTCCCTTGTACTTTTTGTTGCTGTTTGTCAAAGCAACAGCGAAAGCTTTCGCTCTCTCAAATTGCTTTACACTCATTTTTGATTAGTTAATCTCTCAAACCGTGTTCAAATCTTTATATGTGTGTGTTGTTATCAAAATTGCTTTCAGAATAAATAGTAAGCAGTAAGAGATCGAAAGGGGGAGGAGGTGTATTGTGCTATACAAGAAAGTTCACTTTGATAAGAGAACTAGCAAGGGAATAGTCTTTGTGAATGAAAACAAAAAGAAACAAGTAAGAAAGTTATAGTCGAGTGTGCTCGACTATATAATACTCGGTGCCCAAAGTTATATCATATATTTATTTTGCTCGTGCTGCGCACTCGCCAATTTTAAGTTAATATAAAAAAAAAATTTTTAAAAAAAAATTTAAAAAAAAAAATCGTCTCGGGAATCGAACCGCGGACCTCATGCACGCGAGTTCAACCCTCTGACCACTGAGCCACGCTCTTCACAAGTGTGAGAAACACTGAAAAAATGTTGCCGTCGTTTGGGGTGAGAACAGCAAGCAAGCGTACGCCTCTCAACTTTTGAAATTTGAAATGTGAATAACTTCCATGTTTATTATCCGATCTGTACCAAATTTATACACAACGTCCAGATAAACATATTCTAACTTTGTACTCCAAAATTCAGTGCTGTAGCTTGACTGGGTGTGGGTGAAGTGGTGTGTTCAAAATGGTTTTCATCGATTTGTGGAGGCGGAGGGGGGCGTGGCAAAAATCCAAAATAAACTTGATCTGCCTGCAAACACTACAAACACTATGCAAAAAAAATTAAGTCTCTATCTCTTATAGTCTCCGAGATCTGTGTGTTCATACGGACGTACAGACGGACAGACGGACAGACGGACAGACGGACAGACGGACAGACGGACATGCTCCAATCGACTCGGCTGTTGATCCTGAGTCAGAATATATATACTTTATGGGGTCGGCCACGCCTCCTTATGGGTGTTACATACATTTGCTCTTGTCACTAACCCAATATACTCTTGGTTCCCAAAGGGCACCGAGTATAAAAAACAAAATATATTTCTATTAAGTATAAATAAATTGTAAATAGTTTAATATTAATAATTAAATTTTTTTTATTATTAAAAATTTTTATATATTTTTGGTAGCTTAAATATTATTGTCTTTACTTGATTGCGCTCCGTAAAATATTCCATTTGATTAACACTACATAATATTTTTGCCGTGACGGTACAGTACATGCAAATTACACTGTTCAAAAAAGTGGAAGAAATCTCTGTGACAAAGCTGTAAAGAGCCACCACTGTAGGCTCTTAAACGAACGATAAACAGTACTCGAAACAGATACATACACACACATAAACATATACACATTTATATATATATTATATGTATATATTTATTATATATATACATACATATGAATATGTAGAGTCGAGTCGGACAGTTGTTTGTCCGGTCGACATCCACTGCGCAAATCCCTGTAAAAGTATCTACCCTAAAATGCTGTCACTGCGCACAAGCTCAAGCTGAAAGTCTCATTCAGGCAAAAATTGTTCAGTTTTTGACTTCGTTGCTTTGCTTTGGATGGTTCGGGTGGTTTAGTTGGCATGGTTTGGCCATGCTTCGGGTGGTTACACTATGCAGACAGCAACCACTGTGCGTCGCAGCCAGTCAGCCACACAGGCAGGCAGGCAGCACTGTCGACTCGACGCCAGAAGCTTGTCAGCATTAAAAATGCCATAAACATACACAATGCCCTCGCATGAGACAGTACAGGATAGTACAAATAAGTAGAAGCCTCCGCTGCACCGCACCAGAAGCAGTTGTAATTTTATGCCTGCGTGTATGTGTGTTTGCATTTGTGTTTGTATAAGTGTACAGACTCCTCGGTGTTCCTTTCAGAAAATTTTTACATACATTTCGTTGGCATAGATGTCGACGTCAACGCCAACATTGGCGTTACCATTGCCGTTGGTGTTGACGTCGGCAGCTTTTCAATTTTTAGATCAATGCTAAAATGTTCGGGTTTGGCTCATTTCATATGTCATTTAATATTATTTGTTGTCCTTTCTATTCAATTCCATGTCTTTCTTTTCGATTCCATTCATTTCGCTTTGTCCCCAGTCAGTTATCTTTTATGCATAGCTGTGTGGGACTCGCAACACGCTGCGTATGCGTAACGTCCAAAACAGTTCCTATGTTCCGGTTGTAAGCGTTCAGCACTTTCATGATATGACTAATAAAACATTCGGTTTCAATAATCCGATTCCTTTCTATGTCATTATTCATAATAAATGTAAATCAATAACTTTTTGCGTCTATTATATTATTATATTTTTTTGAATTTTTTGTGTACATTTGTCAATGAATTTTATTGAAGCTCAAATAAAAAGTTACCAATACATTTCAGGCTACTGTACTATAACATAAAATAGAGAAAAGATATGGAGAATAAGCGATTTCATAGCATTACATGCTTATGACAGAAGCAAACACTTAACTTTGACTTATTCAGAATTTATGTATTAAAAAAAAAACCAAAGAAATTTGATGAAATTCATCAGTTTTAATTTTGATACAAAATTGTTCGTAATGTTAGATATACATGTTCTCAAGATAAATGCAAGATTAAAATTTAGCAGAAAATTTACCACATACTTCTGACCACTTTACGGAATTATAAATTCGCATAGATCGTCATCATTAGTGTAAATTCAAAGTGTTTCAAAATTAAGTCATATGCACCTGCAGTGGACTGTTTAATATGGTTTTGATTGATTTCTGGAAGTGGTGATGGCGTGATATTATACAAAAAAGTTCTTACAGTCTCCGTATCTGTGTGTTCATACTGTCTTTCAGATAGACATTCGGACAAGCGGACATGATCCAATCAACTCGGCTTTTGATCGTGATCAAAAATATACTTTATGGTGTCGGCCGTAGGTGTGATGTCAAAAAGTTATTATACTATAAATTAAATTATAAATTATAAATTAAACTTATGCGTGCATACTTTAAGGCGCATGCGAGCATTCTGCAATAATACTTTTTTTAAATTCGTCCACACAATACTGTTGCATTGTCTGACTTAATGGACTAGAATCCCAAAGTTAAAGTCACTATTTACGCGCACGCTCACACAAACGCACACACACACACGCAAAATATGCTGCGACAAACACTAGCTTAAATGCCTAGTTACCTATTTCTACACCTTTTAACTACAACTACACATTGCTAGGCGAAATCAACACCAATACTTATACACACTCTGTCACACCCGCACAGAAAATTGGTTTCGCTTTCGATATTGCAGATGTTCTAGCAGAAACAGTACATAACTCGTAAGAACTTTCATCTACATGTGGAGTTAATGTCTGTATTTGTACGTGTCATATACATATATATATATACATATATGCATATATGGCAGACGAATCGTATCGTGCCTGTCGGAGAAATCTTTTGCTGTTATTCTGCGCCCATGCACAGAGAACGGCAACGCGTAATATGTAAACTAGTGTTGTGCGTCGCCCATAAGCTGCTGATGCTGCTGCTGCTGCTGTTGTTGTTGCTCTTACTTTGTGCATCACGTGTTGTCGCCTCGTGTGTTTCGACATTGGCAACATGGCAGCACCATTCCATGTGGTTGCTGTATGCGTGGGGCAGAGTCTGCTGGAGTTACACACACTCACACAAACACACAAATACAATTGAATAAGGAGGTGCGTGCAAAACTAGTAGCACATTTTGACGCCATTCTTCTGTTGCTACTGCACTCACAGATATATATATATATATGTATATATATATTAACTACAACTACATAGATGTATGTATGTATATATAGATATTTATTAGGGAACAGTTGACCTGTAGCTGGATTTGTCTTCTCGTGATTAATATGATTGCAGTCTTGTCACTTGTCCCTTACCACTTGTAATCTGCCACACGTCATCATCCTTCCATTGCGCTCCCCATGATTTATATAGAATGCTGCGCCACCCTCAGGTAGCTCTCAATACTATGGTTTGTTAAACCAATTGCCAAATATCTCCCAGTTGTAGACGTCGTCTTCGTCATTGTCGTTGTCGTCATCGTGGTTCTCTTTGTCGTTGTCTCGTGTACTTTACGCTGTTTCCAGTCAGTATTCCTCAGTATTTAGGTCAAGTGCATGAGGGCGATTGCTATTGTCTGATGGTGCCTTCTGCTAATGATGACGACGATGATAATGATGTTTAAGATGATGCTGCTATTTCAATGATGTTTGCATAAGCTATCATACTAATCATTTGAAAAGAGATTTATAATTTTAATAATAAAAATGCATCTAATCATAAATTGAACGAGTAAGAAAAATTGTTTCTGGCGTTTTTATATGCCCATTGGGTACCAAAGGTATATTGACTTTGTGACAGCAGCAAATGTATGTAACAAACATAAGAAGGCGTGGCCTACCCCATAAACTACATATATTCTGACTCAGGATCAATAGCCGAATCGATTGGAGCATGTCCGTCTTTACGTCCGTGTGAACACACAGATCTCGGAGACTACAAGAGCTAAAGACTTCATTTTTTTTCAAAGTACTTGTATTAGTTGCAACCAGATCAAGTTTATTTTGGATTTTTGCAACGCCCCCCCCAACGCCTCCACAAATCGATCAATCGACCATTTTGAACACTCCACTGCACCCACACCCACCCAAACTACATGACTGAATTTTGGCACAAAGTTAGAATATGTTTATCTGGACGTTGTGTGAAAATGGTACAGATCGGATAATTAACATGGAAGTTATGCATATAAATTACCAAAATTTGAGGGCGTACGGTTTCCTGCTGTAAAGAGCGTGGCTCATTTGTTAGGGGGTTGAACTTGCGTGATAGTGATCCGCGGTTCGATTCTTGAAAAGATTTTTTTTTTGTTGAATTAACTTAAAATTAATGACCTAATTAGCAATTTTGGAACTTACAATTATGTGCGAATTCGGTCAAAATAGGATCATAATCCTGGACGTTATGCAACTTTCAATTTTATGGGCACCGGGTCGTTATATATTATAAAGCATTCTTACTTGTGTAATTATGATATACACTTTCCATTAAAAGTTTTTGCGACTTTAATTTTAAACAATTATTTTTACGGAAGTTCAATTGACAGAAATGTGTTAGTCATTAAATAATGTTTTTCAAACAACTAAAATTAAATTTATAGCGGATTTTCTGTCAATGCCTGTTTTCTGTGTTATGTCAACTATATAATTTAGTGGTCCAATTAGGATCAACTTCGGTAACCGATATACTTAAATGTAACTTTTAAGTTTTTCAAGTGATTGTTCCTATGATATTATATATAATATATGTAATATCAATATGCCGATTTAGACATACCTTAATAGTAATATCTACTATGCTTGTAAGTTTAAATTGAATTGCGCAACAAATGAAATATGAAAGCCAATCTAGCTTGTTCCTACTATTGCTTCGAGCAATATGAAGTTCCCATGCTAAGTCGAATTGCTTTAAAACAGAATGATGAGAAATCTTAAATATATATTTGGTATATACATACATATTTGTTGGGTGTACTAGATTAGTATGTATATATATTACATATACATACTTTTAACATTATGAAATGCTGGCAAACAGCATCTTATCATATTTTTCTATATAGCGAGCGAAGTAAACGTTATATACAATTATTAAAAGTGCATTACACTGATTTCCGTATATGGTATGTATATAAATCGCCATGGTCAGGTGTCAATGAAGTGTGTTTATATTTATGTATGTGAGTGTGTGTCTGTAATACTGTGTATACAACATATACAACAATTGATTGGTCCATTGTCAAATTATGATGCACATAACGGTATAATTGAGTAAGCTATGTTCATGTAGACAGATGTACATATTGAACGTACATAACAATTCTTGCATATAATCACCGAGTTTATGCTTATATAAAAATAGCATATACCCTACCTCTCTCCCTCTCCGTCTCCCACTCCCTCTTTCTCTCTCTCTGACTCTTCCACTCTCTTTATATGTGTATGTATGTATGTATGTATGAGTGTCTGGGTGTATGTTTAATATGCATATGTGTAAACTGTGTACAGTCGAGTTCACAATATGCACGCATATTTAATTAACATTTGTCCATCTCGAAATGAAATTATTGAATATTTAATGTTTTAAGGTAGATGAATGTTTATTGACACAAAAATTGAATGCACAATATGCTGAATTTTCATGACAACTGTAATTAAATAATTATTTATAATTATAATAACTTACAATAAGTTACACACATATATCTCTTACAGATATCGCATAAATTTATATGAAATTTATATCAACAGAATTTAACATGAATATATTTACTATATACTTTTAATAGTATATTCATTTTGAGCAGAAGCTTTTAAAGCACAATAGAAAATCCCATGAAATATATACATATGTAAATGTATGCACATATACCTATGTATGCTTATTATTGTTGAATTTTTGTATATAAGTCGAAAAACGACGGGTCACATCGGACCGCTATATCATATAGCTGTCTGGTTGTGGCAGACAAATTATCCTTAATCTGAGAACTGTCACATAGATAGAAATTGACATATTTTTTTGAAAAGTAATTGCTGCCTAAATTCAAGCTTATTTGTCATGCTCCCTTAAAATATTCTTTTAATATTATTCTGTTTTTCTCTGTTAAAATTTTAGATTCCAGAGTCTGGTGGAAACTAGTTAATTTTTTGAATCCATCGTACAATATACAAAAACAAAAGCAAACATGAGTGGTGAGCGTCCGAAGCGTCCTCTGTCAGCGTATATGCTGTGGCTCAATGAGAACCGCGAATCGATCAAGAAGGAGAATCCCGGCAGCAAGGTTACAGATATCGCTAAGCGCGGTGGCGAACTTTGGCGTGGATTGAAGGATAAGACCGTATGTTATAATACTTTTAATATTTTGTATACTAAAAGCTAATTATTATAATACTTTGGTCGTTTCTTGTATTAGGAATGGGAACAGAAAGCCATTAAAATGAAAGAAGATTACAATAAGGCGGTTAAAGAATATGAAGCAAATGGCGGTACTGACTCTGGTGCGCCAAAGAAGCGAAAGAAGGTCGCCGCAAAGCCCGCCAAGAAGGCCAAGAAGAAAGAATCTTCCGAAGAGGATGAGGAGGATGAGAGCGAGTAATAATCTAATTTAATGCTAACAAAACCCGTTTGCATCCGTTTTAAACACACATTTTACTAATGTAATTTTTTAAGTGACATAAAACAAATGAAAAACTTCAAGAAAAAAATACAAAAAACAAAACAAAAAAATGTAAACCTTAAACCTTTAAATATGCACTAAACAAAAAACAGAAAAGAAAAGAAAAAACACACCAACAAATTATAATATAAGTTTCAATATAATTTCCAGTCAAACAGAAGAAAAAAAAAAACTAAAAAGAAATTAAAAATTACAAAAAAATATTTAGCAATTGTTTCTTAATAGGTTTGTACGTATACTATGTCTATACTATATCATCCTATCACATTTCTTTAACTATTCTTCAACTCATGCGCCAAGTATAGTTCAGTAGTAAGCACATACTTCATTTAGTTCCAAATTTCAGCATTGGCAGCTTAAGGTTAAATCTATTTCTTACTCTTCTTATTCTTTTTATATTTTTCTCGGCATCTAATGTAAATGTTTAGGCATAGCTTTTCACAGAGTTGTAAGGAAACTGAGGGCAAACATGAATTTATGATCCGCTTATCTAATGAACATTAACTTTATAAGTTATGTGTGCCCAATGATTCCTTAATTCGACCTTTTAGCAGACGTTCTCACTTTAATAACATACAAAATATAAAGTTTAAAAAAATCAACAATCCAACAAATTATGTATACATTTTAATATATACATAAGTATATATATATATATATATGTAATTTAAATGAAAACAAAAACAAAACAAAAAAACCATAAAAAAAAACAAATATTACTATTATGTAATTGTAAATGTAGAGCTGAACGAAATATTATTTAAAATATATAAATAAATGAAAATTTAAAAACCTTTAAGATCGCAAGTGAAATTATTACAAAGTCTAAATACAACTTTAAACAAAATATATATATTTTCGTTATTTATATACAAGTTAACAAGCAATGAATTTTATCCTCGGATTTTCGAAAAACGAGAATTCTTTCCTAAAATTGAACAAAAATCACAAAATATTCATATGCTAGCCATCGTTTAATGTGACGATAATTTGTGACTGTTGTGAACATATAGAACTTACGTCGTAGCCGAAATGTATAAGGTAGATTTAAAATCAACATTGTTAAAAGTCATAATTTTCGAACTATTGTGATACATTTTTACCAATATCATCAAACTTAGGAAGCAACACTGATTTTAAGACCAGGTTGCTTAAACAACAACAAAGTTCATAAAAGCTTCATAAAATTTCCCAATTTTCAACCAGTTCCTGCTTATAATATAAATTATATATAAACAGCCTGCAGGAATACGAAACTTTCAATGGACATAGATAGCTTTAAATCTGAAAGAATTGCTGAGATAAGATAGACGAAGGCGATTTTGACTCACATAATAATTAAAGAATATATAACATATATAACATGCCACTTCTACATTTGTACGTTGTATAGAACCCAATCTAAGCTTCTAGCTCTGTTTGTTATTAAGCTTCAACGCGAAGTAAAAACTCTGTTAGCTTCAACTTTGCGTAAAGCTTTAGTTAACATGAGCTTTTATTTAACAGTCAATGTTTCTGTTATTGGCATCTTAACAATCGGTTACTTTTGGAAATTACGTTTGTATATATAGACTATATATTAATTAATACAGACTTTTAACATTTATATAACATATATTTATCATTTATTATTTTATCATTTGTATTCTTTAAAAATGTAATGAAAAGTTGCAATAGCAACTTTAGTAGAGTAAAAAGATGAATATAGTTAAGTAACATGTTAATATTAATGACTTTTGTACCACGGTAACTGCGCTTGCGCTATCCTTTTCGAGACAATGCCAAACTATATCAGCTGCTGATTTGGCCTTTTCTTTGCATATAAAACAGTTTAGTTCATTGTCTATTAGCGCGAAGGTAAGTTCAACGGTTCTTGCTGCACTCTCTACTGTCGTTGACTGCGTCGTTACCAAATGCAAGTGTTGGATGCAAATGGAAAACATAAATTGAAATTGTAGTAAGCTAATGTAATGGCTTTATGAAGATGACAAAAATGATTACTTCAGATAATCCGGTGGGTTTTAAATTAAATCGAGCAAATGAAACGGACACCTGTTGATTTTCAATAGATAATAAAATTGGACAAAGAACTTAACATAGCTGAAAGCGGTTTGCAGTTTGGTGAAAAATCAATAAAATATAATGAAGGGCACCTGATAAGACAGATAAACCGCGTCGCAATAACATTTTGCATTAATTATACACCGCGTGTTCCAAGCAATAACTTTACTCTAATTTCAGAGAAAACTGCGAACTTAAACGACCAACGACCCTGAACTTTCAACTGACAGTGAACTTGCACAGAAGTTAACATCAGTAACAATAAAGTGACTAACAACAACAACAACAATATGGCTACGGAACGCTTTCGTAAGGTAAGAAAAACAACAATGAAAACATTAAAAAGCCGCTGTGTTGCGTTGAAGTTAACGTGTTCTTTAAAGCATGTTAATTGAAATATATTTAAATTTAGTTTAAATTAATTTAAAATTTATGATTAAATTAAATTAAATAATTGATTAAATTTCAAAAGGTTATATGTGACAAGAAAGTTATTCAAGGTACAGTTATTCAACTTTAACCAAGTTCAAGTTCTTGCATATGTTGAATCATATGAGTTTTTACCCGATTGCTAAAGAACTCCAACAATTTTTATATCCTTTTAGGCCGTCCGTTCATATAGAAGCTACTTCATATAGTTATCCGGGTTTCAGTCACAAATATACTGCAAGTTTCAAACAGATAGCTTGACAAATTAAAAATTTGTTTATACATAGAATCTATTCCTGGCTTGGTCATAAGTAATAGTTTCAACATGATAATAAAATTCTTCGAATCAGCCAAGAATCGAATCATCATTTGTCTAACTAATTACTATTACCTCAGATATATAAATATACATATATATATATATTTATATATATATTTACATATATGTATATTAAAAAGTATAAAGTCTTCGACATACCACGCCGAGCACGCAAAACAACTTGTAACCTTTACGCCTCTCACAACCAAACAAAAAGGGGATTCAATTGAAACTTGGTACAGATGTTAATGAAGAGTGTACAAACACAACAAAACAAAAAAAAAAAACAATAGATAATCGAAAATATGTTGCCCGCGAAATTTGAACCTTACACCTTACTTTTTGAACACACCTCGTATATGCACAGAAAAATGAATAAATTAAAAAGTTGACTATCGATAGACAATTTATATTAATTTCCAAATTTCAAGTTTAACAGCTATAGAAAGATCTGTTAAGATTATAGGTAAGTTGAACTCATGCAATATTGCTATTAATCAATTGACACATAAGGCTTGTACTCTTAAACTTCAACTAACTATTGTTAGAAGTTAGTTGAACGTCCATGACGTATGACACGCGCTTAACCTGATGTTATGAGTTCTTTATAGTGCCATGTCCGGTGTCTTCCTTGTCTAATGTCTGATAGATTAGTCGGAGGTGCACTGCTCGATTAAAGCGATTAAAAGTGATTGTACGGGCGTTCCAAGGCAATTAGTATGCGAGGCACACTTCGTGGCAATATTATCATTTTCATTTTTTTTTTTGTTATTTTTATTGCTATTGCGTGCCAGACCGGTGACCGGTGGTAGTTCGCCTTGTCCGAGAGGCCAGTTGACAATCAAGTTGGCGACTTATAGTTTGCCACATTCTCAATTCACAGCTAAAACAATTCGGAGTTGAGGAGCTCGATACAGAGACGACAGCAGCGTTGTTAAAGTCATCTCCCAACATATTAGAGAATTTTGCAAACGACAAGATTCGACAAAATCGAGAGGCCCCTAACGGACAGCTCAAGGGAATGGCGACTACAACACGTGAAGTCAAGAGGTCAACGTCTCCGCGCTTTTGTGAGACATTGGAACGTCATGCATTTATGAGGAACGTTATAAATACACGCCCAGAACCACAGCGTCGCTATTCAACACCGGGTGAGAAGGAAGCACATGTCCGACGCAGTCTTGAAGAAATATCTAAGGATATCAAAGAAATCGAGCTGATTGTCAATGCAACAGAAAAGAAACTGCAGCGCGAAAAGGAAAACGAATGCCAGGTTGAACAACTATCCGCCAGTCAGCGTAAACGAGATAAGGAGAATAAGACTCCAAGTCCAGTCAAAAGATTTAGCTACAAAATTAATGCTTACAAAACGTCAAATCGTCGCAAGAAGCCAAATAGTCCGCGATTCCATCATTCACGCCTTTATTTTCGCAACGGGCGCATCGGCTGTGTGGATGCCGATCGCTCGGGGCAGTGCAGCAATGTTGAAAGCACTCATGCCTTGGTCAAGCATATACTGACAAACGAGAAGCCACTGGTCAGTCCAGACAGTGTACGGCGTGTTCTACAGCCGCAGTATGTAGAATCAACACCTTTGCCGGGTGCGGTACCAGAGCTTGATCCTATAGACGCACAGCGAGCGGCCGAGCTACGTAGTGCCACTGGTCAAGTAATATTAGAACAAACAACACAAAAACAGAGTGTGGAGTCAGATCAATGCGCTAACAATTCTCAATCCATGGAAGAAGAGGATGAGCAGGATGTGCAGATTTGTTATAACGAATCTCCAGAGCTGCAGAATGATGATCATAATATAGGCACCGCGCGTTCATCCTCCCTTAATGAGAGCGAAATTGTCGCAGTTGTGGAGGCAAATACAAATCTCAATTCGGAATCACAACAACGTCCAAGCAGTACTGGCAGTTTGGACTCGCAAGGTCAGCGATTTCTTCGAGATCAAGTGCGTCATTTAGTACGACGCTTTACTGCACGCGCTAATAAAGTTAAGTCACGCATTGAGTTGCCGTCGACGCCTTCATCCAGTAACGCCAGTTCTCCCACTCCGCCACCAACAAAAGCGACTCTCCATACGAGTATGAAAAGTTTGCATCCCACGTCGGGACATAAGGTGCGTCTGGTGCCAGCAGGTCAGTCGCCGCATCGCGGACGTCTCTTTGAGGCCGACACTCCACGTTCCAACGTTTGGCTTTGCTCAAGTCTTTGCGGTGCCAACAATGATGAGCGCACTTTGGATCCGCAGGGCAAGATCTATATTTCGTGGCTGTGTGTGGTATCACTGTCTTTTCTGTATAATGCTTGGGTCATACCACTGCGTGCCTCATTTCCTTTCCAGACCAAAGAGAATACAAATATTTGGCTCTGCTGCGATTTTTGTGCGGATATCATTTATCTCCTGGACGTGGTTTTCTTTAAGCATCGAGTAATGTATCTCTTTGAAGGATTTTGGGTTAAGAACAAGAATCTTACTCGCAAAAACTATATGAGAAAATTACAATTTAAGGTGAGAATCCACACACATATATATTCCTTATAAATCCTTTATTTCTGCAGTTGGATCTGCTGGCTTTATTACCACTGGATCTCTTTTATCTAAAATATGGTACTGGTGCAGTTTGGTTGCGTTTTCCACGTTTCTTCAAAATACAAAGCTTTTGGGAGGTATTCCGTCTGTTAGATCGCGTCATCTCATCGCCACATTTTGTAAGCATACAATTGGTTTCCCCTAGAAATAATTGCATATAATGCTGTTTTATAGGTTCGAGTGGCCAAGACCTTGACGTACATGCTATATATGATTCATATAACTGCCGCTTTATACTATGCTTACAGTGATTATCAGGGCCTGGGTAAAAATCGTTGGGTATTTAGCGGCAAAGGTCATCCATATGTGCGATGCTTTGCGTTTGCCACAAAAACAGCTACATCGATTGGGAAGAATCCGAAGCCAGAACGGCAAGGAGAATATGTTTTTATGACAGTCGCTTGGTTAATGGGTGTCTTTGTGTTCGCTCTTCTCATTGGTCAGATTAGAGATATCATCTCCACAGCAACACGTAATAAGCACGAGTATCGTCAGTTGGAGGATGAAACGCTTGAGTATATGAGGCGACTGAATCTTTCACAGGAAGTGCAGTCACGTGTCAAAATGTGGTTCCAGTTCACATGGGAGCAACAGCGCACTCTGGGTAAGTCCGAATAAGCTCTTGAATAAGTATTAATTAATTCATATTTACACCCATTCCCACTCTTTCATAGATGAGTCCAATATTCTAGATGCTCTGCCTATCAATCTAAAGACGGACATTGCCATTTCGGTGCACATACAGACCTTGTCCAAGGTTCAGCTCTTCGCAGATTGTGAAGAGGCTCTTCTAAGGGATTTAGTGTTGAAGCTTCGTGCAGTGACATTCTTACCAGGAGATTTTGTTTGTCGCAAAGGCGAAGTAGGTCGCGAAATGTATATTGTTAAGCTAGGTCAAGTCCAAGTTATGGGCGGACCAGGGAGCGATGTTGTTCTGGCTACTTTGACTGAGGGCTCCGTTTTTGGTGAGATTAGTTTACTGGGCATCAACGGAGCTGATCGGCGAACAGCTGATGTGCGATCTAAGGGCTATTCCAACTTGTTTGTTCTTTCTAAATCGGATCTTAACGAGGTGATTGCATATTATCCGAATGCCCAGGCGATTCTTAAAAAGCGTGCTCGTCAACTGATGCGCAAGAATGCCGCTCGGGAACGTGAAGAAGAGGAGCGTGAACGAGCTCGAAGTGCTCTACAAGCTGATGTAGTTATTGGTAATCCAAAGACTCCGGAGACACCACCTAAGCTGCTGCAAACTGTTATTCAGGCGCTGCCATTTGAATCACCTGCCGTTGTCCTCATAACACGCGGCTCAAAACGAGTTCGACGTAAACTACAATCGCTGCAGATGGAGACCATTGTAGAGCCAACGTTAGATGTGGTCAGTGGACCTGAAGTATCACAGCAATCCGGCAATCGGGATAGTCTGATTATAAAAACTGGTCGCGGTTCACCTGACTTGCTTTCATTAATCCAGCAGGAGCTCAAGTCCAAGCACAAGTTTATTAATCTAACAGATTCCGAGAAGGCTTTGATCATTACAAAATCGACAAATAATTCCACGGAGTGCGTGAAGGACGATATCTAACACTATCTTGAAAAAGTATTTTTTCTATGTTATATATAAGTATTTGCTACTTTGTATGTACTAATATTTCTGCGATATTTGTATCTGATTAATGTGCTTGTTGTGTCCATTGTCAGCATTGTCTAACAACTTGCTTTCTATTAAAACTGAACTTAAAGATGATTTTGAGTTTTTCGAATTTTATTGAAATATTATTGGCTAAAAGTCATGTAGATAAATTATAACTTTTACTATAGTCATTATATAAAAATTTCACTCCCAGGTGCCGCAAGGGCAACGCCGACGAGCAAGCTGGCAATCAACTCATATTTAAACATTTTATTTATATGTATATGCTTTTTTTTTTTAACGAGATCTGCACGCTGCAAGTTGAATTTGTATTGTTTGTTGGTTTGTTGGTTGTCCGCTAGAGTTGGTTTTATAATACACTTGAAGTCGTAGATACACACACCAACGGAGCATAGTTGACACGCACTTACACAGCAGCCTCTTCCATGGGTTTATCGACAGAGCGTTGAGTAAGACTTTTGCATGTTAAATGCGTGGTATACAATTATTGTTATTGTTTTTGTTATTTTTTTGTTGTTGCGCTTGTAAACAAATATTGGAAGTAAAGCAAAAAACCATAAATTTATACAAATATATAGATAATAAAGGTACAGTCAAGTGTGGTCGACTATAAGATACCCGTACCCATGTGCTAAATAACTGAAATTCCATGAATTTCTTTATTATGATTCGCTTAGGATTACCACGATCTCAGGACCTACGTATAAGAAATAACTTTTGCTTCTTTTATAAATATCTAAAACCTTTTCATATTTTTTTATTAGAGTCTATATATCTGACTATAGGGTATATAAAAGTTGTCGTGCCTTTAGCTTTCTTAACTTGTTGTATTGCCACATTTATTTATGGCCCTATTTATACGTTACCTTCACAAATTAATACTTTAATTTGCATTTATTGGGCACATTCTACCTTGTGTCTTCATTAAGTATTGAGTGTTATATTAATAAATTATCCGGCTCACATTTTTATACTATTGCAAAGTGCAATGAAGTTATTAATGCACAAAATGAGCTGCGGCTCATTTCAAAAAAGACATACATTCTTGATTACTATTAACAATCGAGGTGACTAACCAATTTTTAGAGTCTTAGTTTTAAATTTTGAGCTCGGTGTAGTCATTCTAAATTAGTGAAGATACTCTAAGATTGCCCTAATTTGTCTATATAAGTCGTCACACTATTTTAGAAATTATAGGTTATATATGTATGTATCAATGTTGACCCAAAGGGTAAATCAGCATATACGAGCGAGGCGGGTAAGTCCGAAGCTTGTGTCTCAATATAAGTGTTTGCATGTATTAAGCAGCTTCAAATCTCTAGCAAATTTACGACATATTGTGCTCGAGGCAATAGTAATTCGAGAGACCAAAAATTTGGCAAGTAAGTTACAAGACGTTTTGATTTTTTATTAATTCATTAGTTACGTTTGGTTTTTGCTTGAGATTGACAAAGAATAGATTTTTCCTAGTTTGGTAATAAATCATAGCCTCATCATCATATGCACTGATCTTTCTCTCGAGGACCGAACTTACTTAATTTTTAAATAAATAAAGTGCATAAAAAAGTTTTATGCCGAATCTTCAAATAGTATTCTACCTGAAATGCCCTCCCTTCATCTTTGGGACACCGTAAATGCATACCGATATGCCCTTCCTGGGTTAAACAAAAAGTTTCACTAATAAAAAGTCAATTTTTCGTCATATAAAAACATAATTTTGTTTATAGCTAGTAACTCCATCCGGCCGATTTGAACTATAAGGTCATAAGGAGTATGTATTCCAGGTTCTCATTCAGAAAGCCTCAAAATTTATAGACATACAAATTTGGTATCTGCTGTTAACGCTGTACAAGAATATATATACATACTTGGTGGGTTAAGCCATACATCGTAATGAGCGTTACAACATTAATATACCTTCTGTACGGTTAAAACAAGTCAGAAAGTTATAGTCCTTTGTACTCGACTATATGAAACCCGGTATCGAAAAAATTTAATGTTGCATAACTTCCATGCTTATGCTCTGATTTGGACCTAATTGGTTGGTATACTTTCCAAGTGCTCTAAAATTCAGCTATAAAATTGTGTCATTGGTCATTATACTCTTATTACCCTGTGGGTACCGGTCATTTCGGTAATAGTATTTCCAAAATAGCAAATCTGACAACATATTCTTGAATAGTTGTATTCATAGTTATTTCATTACACTACAAAAACTCTTATTATTATATAATTTCATAGTTCGAATATTTGGAAATTAAATAGAACACTTTTTATTTCAGATTTAATTGATTTTAAAAGTACAACAACGAAATTAGTATTAAACATTATATTTTCTGAATATTAAATTGGTCAGTTCATTTCTAAATGTTAGAAACAATTTCTCGATTCGCTGATCGATCCCTTAGGCACCAATGTCCTTGTAGTGTTTTTCATCATCAGACTTGTCTAGCTTTATCGAGTACTTGCCAATAAGTGAACCCTCAACATCGGCTTGACCTTCTGGATTGAATTGTGGACCATTGCCAATTTCTTGCAGTTCTTCCTTTATTACACGATAACCTTTCTCGTCAGCTTCGTAATACACCTTACGCTGAATAAATCCATCACGGTAGGCATATGATCCTTTGACTTTAGTGCCGTCTCGCGTCTCTTCACGATGAATTCCACCATCGTTTATTGCATCGTCAATTTTACTGTTAAATGAGTATTGAGCATTTTCATTTTGGAATTTCTCCAGATCTTCTGTATTTATTCTTTCATCTTCACTAAGTGACTAAAATAAAATTATAAATAAAATGTAGATTAGAATTGTTTAATTTAAGTTTTAGCATGTATAATTTTTATTTTCAAGTTGTGTTAACTTATTTTTGAATTAGAGTTCTTCAATTAAGAATTCGATATTAACCATAGAAAGAAACCAAGGTTAACTTCGGCGAGATGAAGTTGTCAAACACATGCTTTCTTAGAGGAAAACTTTTCATACAAAAGTTCCAATTTCTACCAATTTTGCCTATGTCAGCTATATGATACAGTGGTCCGATTTAGACCAAATTTATATGAGTATAAGTTTATATGTCATCACTAAATTCTGAGACTTTTATCCGGCTAGTTTAACAAACAAAAAGGATTTTAACATAAACATCAAGTTTACGGAAAAATAATTTCAAAAAAGGAACTCAACTGTTTCTGTCAATATAGTGTGTCGTTAAATTATTTGTTTGATTTTAGAGCTTTCAATTATTTCATATAGACAAGTGTCAATCTAAGCTCAATTTATTTCACTGTAAATATTTGTGACTACGTTATCGAATATAAATATGAATATGACAATGACGGTGTCATGTTTCATTAGTATCAGTAGCTTATATTGAATATACCTCTCCGTGGGGGTCTTTATGTTCTCTGAAATTCAAAACAAGTTGGTTGCGTTGGTTTTTGGATTTTTGATTTCGTTATATGCTTGAAATATTTTTATACCCTTGCAAAGGTATATTAATTTTGAAAAGAAATTAACAATACTATCCTTAGGAAATTCTGGATCCACATTAACAGCGGAGTTGTTGTGTATATCCATCAATTCATCAAAACAAATTAATTTTTTAATTAAAATATATTGGAGGAAATTTGTCTCAGTTATTTGTCATTGCGTACATGTTATTCGCCAAAAGAAGTTGGTTCGGATTACTCTAACATACTTGTTGTATAGAAACGAGAAACGTTACGTCGAAACATTTTACAATACGAGACCTAAGATAACTATTCAGTTTTTTGCATGCCTATGTGTACTTAAATTGGCTTCAATATTGAAATTATTATTCGAAATTCATCATTGTATGAAAATCAACAAACTATGTAGAAGGGGCATGAAAACTTAACATGCCAAATTACTTTTTTATGTTGTTAAAGGAAACCACTTAAGTAAACAGAATTATTAATTAAAAGATATGTCAAGTCGAATGATATTGCATAGTTGTACAACTTGACAGTATAAATACTACTAATGATTATTACTAATAGTTTATAGTAAGTTTATGTAATGAATTCTTTTGAATTTTAGTATTCATATATTAATGGATTCTTAGTAATCCTAAGAAAGGGAAAAGTTAAGTGCATGTCTTGATAATTTTCAATGCATGATATTCTGCTAATCATATGGACTTGTGCTCTCGTATGTGCAAGTACAAAGTCAAATTAATAACTATAGTTGCTTTATTTGTATCTATTCAAATCCTCATCAAGAGCCAAGTCGAACTAGCTTTTTTTCGTATATTTCAACACAAACTAGTCTTAATGATTTTTACAAATCACTGTATATTAGTGAAAGCAATTCAAATTGGATCAGATCACTACCAGCTCATACGTTGAAATATAAAGTCTATTCAAGAAATACTTCTATGCTTGGATCTATCAATTTTTTTTTTTATCTGACTACTGTCTGAGGAAATATCGATTGAACATTGAGTTTCTATATCTAAAAGGTTTTATTCCAACTAGCAAGAGTATGCCATCTTCGGCATGGCGTATATAACTTTTCTTTATTATTTAGATTTGTTTTTTGTGTTTTAATCATGCGACAAAGCGAAAAAAATACCGACAAACTGAAACTTGTTCGTATAGTAGGCGGTAGTGTCAGCCTGAGGTTTGAGCAAAAATATAAAGCCAGACAGCGAGCAGTTGCTTCAGACAAAAGCATCGAAACGGACGTTCCATTAAAAATGGGTATGTACAAATATATATGTAGATATATACCGATATATATATACGCATATATAAACGAGTGGAAATATAGTTACCCAGATGCACTTATCAATAACTTTCACAGCCAAATCTAGTTTTCTATTAATGCTGTTGGTAATTGGCGCTTGTGCGGCTATAGCATTTGGAGTCGGCGGTAAGTTTATGACCATAATAATCGATCTGACCAGTTTGAAAGCGAATTTATTTTGCAGAATGCCCCTCTTCAACCAAGGTGACAAATTGTACACCAAAGTGTTTGCATGATAGCGAGTGTAGTGCTATTGGTGGGAAATGTTGCCCGAATTTGTGCAACGGACGCAGTTGTGCATCGCCCAATTTGCTTGGTAATTCAGGTGCCGATTCTTCGCCCTTTGGCGGCAAGAACTGTAAGTCATCTAATTTACATAACGCATTTTAGTTGGTACTGTAGCTTATTGTACTTGCAGCCGGCTCTTCTGGTAGTTACTGTGGCAATGTTAAGTGTGGCAGTTTTGAGAAGTGCGAAACCGATCGCAGCACAAAGCGCCCAAAATGCGTAAGATCCTAAGTTCACTAAGATCAAATGTGTTAAAATAAACTTTCCGGTTTCCATGAAATTACTTTTTGGATGTATTTTTTTTCTCTAAATACTCTTTTATCTCTTTAGGATATTAATTTATTATACATATATTAATTACACTCACAGATGCCGCAAGGGCAACGCCGACGAGCATACTGGCAATCAACACGTATTTAAACATTATATATTTATTTATTTTATTTACTCCGCTCACTTTTACACGATCTGTACGCTGCAAGTTGAGTTTGCATTATAGTTTCTTGGGTACCAGTCAGAGTTGCTTTTATAATACACTTGAAGACACAGACACATACTCATCTGCACTTTCAGTCACATATTTACGTGCAGACTTATACCATAAAAGCCGCGGCGCCGGCGCAAAAAGAGGAAAACAAGCGTCAGTTTGGGATCTCTTTGATCAGTACTTTTAGTTATAGTCGCCATTTCGATGTACTCTGGGGACTTTAACGTTCATGTGCATTGTACATATTTTAGTATTTTAGTAATGATATATTATTGGATTTTGATCAGTAGCTGAAAGAGGCGTGGCTGACCTTGTCGGTTTGTGCGTCTTTTAGTTGCAACTGAAACTTGTCTCTCTATTTTGGGACTATCTGGATAAATATCGAAGCATATACATATTTGTTACCACATAAAGATCAAAGATTAATCAAAAATCCATTGAAAATTAAAATTGAAGGGAATATTGAGATTCTGAGTATTACACAACAGGTGTTATTAGATACTTTGATGTTAGATAGAGCTTGAGAGTTGAGAGCTAGAGACACCAAATTTAGGACTTAGTTTCCAATAGAGGTGCGTTAAGATAATTTTAAATTACGAATACGAAAATTAAATCAAAAAATATTCTAAAGTATGTTGTAGATCAGACGAACAGGGTATTATATAGTCGAATATGATTTTTGCTGCACTTATTTTTATGTTAATTCGTGTAAAATACATTATTTGAAATTTGCACATTTTGAAATTACCTTGCAATTTGTCGTCGTGCAAATCAGCATTGCAGTTGTCAGAAGATTGTGAAGATGGCATTGCATAACCATGGCTCAGGGTCAGTTGTGTTAAGGCAACTCGAAAGTTTCGATCTCCAAAACCAGTTTCGATTATTCCCGTAAAAGCTGAAGTTCAGTTCAGTCTTTTTATACCTTAACAAAGGTATATTATATTTGGCCAGGAGTTCGTAGCGCACATGTAAAAGTCTATTCTATAAACGAGTTTTTTTTATGAACAAAAGTGTGAAATCTTCGACGTAGCGAATATAAATTTTTACTCACTGTATATTTTTAAGCCAGTCTTCCATTTCATTGTATTCGTTTTATTTCCCAACCCTTATAAAAGTATATTATATTTTGCGTGAAATTCGTAGCGCACAGATGCATAAAAGTCCCGATAAAGAAAAGTACGAAACAAATAATCTCTACAATTTTTAGCTATCGATTAATGAAACAGTCTGTTGTTTCAAACTCAAAGGGTTTATGTACAGTAAGTTCATCATCCTCCTAATCTTTGTTTGAGTCTGGGGCACAACATCATATAGTTGTCTTATTAATAATTGGTTGAGAGTTGAGCCTGAAGAATTTTAGATAGATTTTGGCGTAAATATGTGAGTGCATCATCGGCATGGCAAACATTTCGTTTCATTTTCGGACCTATGTAATTTTTATGTAATCTTATGTAATTTTGTAAAAATTGATTCGATTGTGTGTGTCTTATGTACTTGATCTTATTGTTGTAGGTTATTTCATATTTTGTAGCTTGGATCTTACGAGAAAGTAAGCGGAGTATTACGCTACAAAAGTCGACAAATACCAATGGAGAGCACAATGAGGATAAGGAAACCGAGATGAGGAGTGGAACAACGGAGTATTGCAATGCTTTTTTTTTGTTGAAGTGATTTTGCAACAGACAATGAAGCAAACGAGTTTTTGAACCGAAAAGCTGCTAGAGATGGTTTCAGTCTCTAAAATAGTATTGAAACCTTACGTGATTTTGGCAGGGTCGAGTTCTGAGTTATGTCATATCTCAAAATAAAAACAAGTAAGAAAGCTATAGTCGAGTGTGCTCGACTATATAATACCCGGTACCCAAAGAATTGAAAGTTGCATAATTTCTAGGATTATGATCCGATTTTGACCGAATTCACACAGTGCGTCAACATAATTGTACATTTCAAGCGTTCTAAGTGCTCCAAAATTGATAATTCATTAAGTATTTAAAAAGGTCGTGGTACGCACTCGTTAATTTTACGTTAATTATATTATATAAATGTATACATTATATATTTATTGAGCTCGTGCTTCGTACTCTCCATTTTAAATTAATTTAACTATATAAATTTATACAGTATATATTTATTTTGATCGTGCTACGCACTCTCCATTTTTAAGATAATTCCAACATATATTTTTTTTTAACATTAATACATTTTCGGAAAATAATTAAGAATTATAAATTTTATTATATTTACTTATATTGTGATTTAAAAAAAAAAAATCGTTTTAAAAATCGAACCGCGGATCACTAGCATGCAAGCTCAACCCTTTAACGACTGAGCCACACTTTACAAGTTGGAAGTAGAAAAAAAACTAAAATATTGTTGCCGTGTGTGGGGTGAGAACCGCAGGCAATCGAACGTTATAGAAAGGCCCTTCAATTTTGGTATTTGAAATGTGTATAACTTCCATGTTAATTATCCGATCTGTACCATCCGACCTTCACACAACGTCCAGATAAACATATTCTTACTTTGTACCAAATGTAGCTTGGCTGGGTGTGCTCAAAATGGTTTTTATCGATTTGTGGAGGCTGTGGGGGCGTGGCAAAAATCCAAAATAAACTTGATCTGCCTGCAACTAATACAAGCACTTTGCAAAAAATAAGTCTCTAGCTCTTATAGACTCCGAGATCTGTGTGTTCATACGGACGTACAGACGGACAGACGGACATGGTCCAATCGACTGGGCTGTTGATCATAAGTCAGAATATATATATAATGTATGGGGTTGGCCACGCCTCCTTATGGGTGTTACATACATTTAGTGGTGTCACAAAGTCAATATACCTTTGGTACCCAATGGGCACGGGTATTAAACCTAGAAAGGAAAGTAATGTTTGGTTTGCCAAGGACTTCTTCGCCTTGCCTCAATTGTGGCATTATTTTCTTTTCCAAATTTTATGACGTTAACAGTTACCACTTGCGATAGAGTTCTAAGGTTCTTATGTTCAAAATATGTCAAAGAATAATTATGTAATTTTCTCGTTTAATTTGAAACCATAGATGTATGAAAACTTCTCAATTAAAGCTTTAGATTTGCTCTAGCATATTCGTTTGCATGACTTTTGCTTCGTGTCTCTTTCTCGCGATTCACTTTCTATATAAACGATAATAAGCCATACATTTTATTGTTTAATATGTAGAGATTCTAAATTTGTTTTTTATACACTGTAATCATTGAAATCGGGAAAATGTGTATTTTATGCTGGTGGATATGTATGTCACAGGGCGAACAAGAAAATAGGAAAAATATATGTGGATGTGTGTGTTACAGTTTTAAGTGAATATGCCTAATGTTATAAACTATCTAAAAAGAGCAAAATAACTCATCTAAAATATATGGAATACATCTGCTTATAGGGTATATAATAATCGCGTACCGCAAATATTGCTTTCTTAACTTGTTTCAATTTCGATATTGCTGTCTTGGCTATCATCGTGTCGTCTTGAATTCAACAAAAACAAGTAGGGAAGGCTACAGTCGTCTGCATTCGACAGTAAAATACCCAGCACCTTTGAATAAAATATAACTGTACTTATGCTATGTACCGAAAAAAAATTCTGATGAAACAGCTCGAGCTACGCGCTTGCTCTTTCCCGCTCGGATCGCTCACTTATACTGACCTGCTCTTGCGTTTGTATGTGTGTATAAAATATATAATATATACAAATACAGGGTATAAAAATGTTGTTGCTATAATTGTTGTTGAAATAAAATAATGTGCTCAAGGTAAGAGACCGCACCAAGTTGATGAACATGCATCGGCTCACACTATATCAGCGTCCACTATCTCGCATTACGATCATTACAATTTCTGGTGGCGTTTTACTGCCAATTTTTTCACGTATTATTTTTGAATCAATGATGATGGCCAATATTGATGGCAAATATTGAAGTGTAACGACCAGGCAAAGAGATGAGCTAACAGCTTTGATTGGTTGCTTTGGACCCAACTGTTGTGACCTCATACATACACAGACGTGTATACATATGAACATATGCTAAGCTAAAAACTACTCTTACAGACTGATTTTCACCCTACTATCGGCTGAGTTTGCAAAATTTATGGCTTTATTTATACATTGCCTTCGTAAATGAACACGTTAACTTGCATATGTTCGGCACTCCTGCCTTGGAGTGAAGAAATCTAGGGTTAGGCTTTTTTAGGTCATCAGTGTTGCATTATAATTGCTTTACTCTCATTCCTCATTATATTTATATATATATTTATATTTATATTTATATTTATATTTATATTTATATTTATATTTATATTTATATTTATATTTATATTTATATTTATATTTATATTTATATTTATATTTATATTTATATTTATATTTATATTTATATTTATATTTATATTTATATTTATATTTATATTTATATTTATATTTATATTTATATTTATATTTATATTTATATTTATATTTATATTTATATTTATATTTATATTTATATTTATATTTATATTTATATTTATATTTATATTTATATTTATATTTATATTTATATTTATATTTATATTTATATTTATATTTATATTTATATTTATATTTATATTTATATTTATATTTATATTTATATTTATATTTATATTTATATTTATATTTATATTTATATTTATATTTATATTTATATTTATATTTATATTTATATTTATATTTATATTTATATTTATATTTATATTTATATTTATATTTATATTTATATTTATATTTATATTTATATTTATATTTATATTTATATTTATATTTATATTTATATTTATATTTATATTTATATTTATATTTATATTTATATTTATATTTATATTTATATTTATATTTATATTTATATTTATATTTATATTTATATTTATATTTATATTTATATTTATATTTATATTTATATTTATATTTATATTTATATTTATATTTATATTTATATTTATATTTATATTTATATTTATATTTATATTTATATTTATATTTATATTTATATTTATATTTATATTTATATTTATATTTATATTTATATTTATATTTATATTTATATTTATATTTATATTTATATTTATATTTATATTTATATTTATATTTATATTTATATTTATATTTATATTTATATTTATATTTATATTTATATTTATATTTATATTTATATTTATATTTATATTTATATTTATATTTATATTTATATTTATATTTATATTTATATTTATATTTATATTTATATTTATATTTATATTTATATTTATATTTATATTTATATTTATATTTATATTTATATTTATATTTATATTTATATTTATATTTATATTTATATTTATATTTATATTTATATTTATATTTATATTTATATTTATATTTATATTTATATTTATATTTATATTTATATTTATATTTATATTTATATTTATATTTATATTTATATTTATATTTATATTTATATTTATATTTATATTTATATTTATATTTATATTTATATTTATATTTATATTTATATTTATATTTATATTTATATTTATATTTATATTTATATTTATATTTATATTTATATTTATATTTATATTTATAT